>CAXHTJ010000854.1:0-33974 GCA_964019445.1 Populus tremula | reverse complement strand
GTGAGATCGGAAGAGCGTCGTGTAGGGAAAGAGTGTAGATCTCGGTGGTCGCCGTATCATTCTGAGACTGCCAAGGCACACAGGGGATAGGCGGCCGCTTCTATAGTGTCACCTAAATACTACTGACTCCAGCGTAACTGGACTGGCCACAGTTAGGCCGCAAATGTAATCACACTGGCTCACCTTCGGGTGGGCCTTTCTGCGTTCGCGAGTGGACCCGATAAGCTCATGGAGCGGCGTAACCGTCGCACAGGAAGGACAGAGAAAGCGCGGATCTGGGAAGTGACGGACAGAACGGTCATGACCTGGATTGGGGAGGCGGTTGCCGCCGCTGCTGCTGACGGTGTGACGTTCTCTGTTCCGGTCACACCACATACGTTCCGCCATTCCTATGCGATGCACATGCTGTATGCCGGTATACCGCTGAAAGTTCTGCAAAGCCTGATGGGACATAAGTCCATCAGTTCAACGGAAGTCTACACGAAGGTTTTTGCGCTGGATGTGGCTGCCCGGCACCGGATGCAGTTTGCGATGCCGGAGTCTGATGCGGTTGCGATGCTGAAACAATTATCCTGAGAATAAATGCCTTGGCCTTTATATGGAAATGTGGAACTGAGTGGATATGCTGTTTTTGTCTGTTAAACAGAGAAGCTGGCTGTTATCCACTGAGAAGCGAACGAAACAGTCGGGAAAATCTCCCATTATCGTAGAGATCCGCATTATTAATCTCAGGAGCCTGTGTAGCGTTTATAGGAAGTAGTGTTCTGTCATGATGCCTGCAAGCGGTAACGAAACGATTTGAATATGCCTTCAGGAACAATAGAAATCTTCGTGCGGTGTTACGTTGAAGTGGAGCGGATTATGTCAGCAATGGACAGAACAACCTAATGAACACAGAACCATGATGTGGTCTGTCCTTTTACAGCCAGTAGTGCTCGCCGCAGTCGAGCGACAGGGCGAAGCCCTCGGCTGGTTGCCCTCGCCGCTGGGCTGGCGGCCGTCTATGGCCCTGCAAACGCGCCAGAAACGCCGTCGAAGCCGTGTGCGAGACACCGCGGCCGGCCGCCGGCGTTGTGGATACCTCGCGGAAAACTTGGCCCTCACTGACAGATGAGGGGCGGACGTTGACACTTGAGGGGCCGACTCACCCGGCGCGGCGTTGACAGATGAGGGGCAGGCTCGATTTCGGCCGGCGACGTGGAGCTGGCCAGCCTCGCAAATCGGCGAAAACGCCTGATTTTACGCGAGTTTCCCACAGATGATGTGGACAAGCCTGGGGATAAGTGCCCTGCGGTATTGACACTTGAGGGGCGCGACTACTGACAGATGAGGGGCGCGATCCTTGACACTTGAGGGGCAGAGTGCTGACAGATGAGGGGCGCACCTATTGACATTTGAGGGGCTGTCCACAGGCAGAAAATCCAGCATTTGCAAGGGTTTCCGCCCGTTTTTCGGCCACCGCTAACCTGTCTTTTAACCTGCTTTTAAACCAATATTTATAAACCTTGTTTTTAACCAGGGCTGCGCCCTGTGCGCGTGACCGCGCACGCCGAAGGGGGGTGCCCCCCCTTCTCGAACCCTCCCGGTCGAGTGAGCGAGGAAGCACCAGGGAACAGCACTTATATATTCTGCTTACACACGATGCCTGAAAAAACTTCCCTTGGGGTTATCCACTTATCCACGGGGATATTTTTATAATTATTTTTTTTATAGTTTTTAGATCTTCTTTTTTAGAGCGCCTTGTAGGCCTTTATCCATGCTGGTTCTATAGAAGGTGTTGTGACAAATTGCCCTTTCAGTGTGACAAATCACCCTCAAATGACAGTCCTGTCTGTGACAAATTGCCCTTAACCCTGTGACAAATTGCCCTCAGAAGAAGCTGTTTTTTCACAAAGTTATCCCTGCTTATTGACTCTTTTTTATTTAGTGTGACAATCTAAAAACTTGTCACACTTCACATGGATCTGTCATGGCGGAAACAGCGGTTATCAATCACAAGAAACGTAAAAATAGCCCGCGAATCGTCCAGTCAAACGACCTCACTGAGGCGGCATATAGTCTCTCCCGGGATCAAAAACGTATGCTGTATCTGTTCGTTGACCAGATCAGAAAATCTGATGGCACCCTACAGGAACATGACGGTATCTGCGAGATCCATGTTGCTAAATATGCTGAAATATTCGGATTGACCTCTGCGGAAGCCAGTAAGGATATACGGCAGGCATTGAAGAGTTTCGCGGGGAAGGAAGTGGTTTTTTATCGCCCTGAAGAGGATGCCGGCGATGAAAAAGGCTATGAATCTTTTCCTTGGTTTATCAAACGTGCGCACAGTCCATCCAGAGGGCTTTACAGTGTTCATATCAACCCATATCTCATTCCCTTCTTTATCGGGTTACAGAACCGGTTTACGCAGTTTCGGCTTAGTGAAACAAAAGAAATCACCAATCCGTATGCCATGCGTTTATACGAATCCCTGTGTCAGTATCGTAAGCCGGATGGCTCAGGCATCGTCTCTCTGAAAATCGACTGGATCATAGAGCGTTACCAGCTGCCTCAAAGTTACCAGCGTATGCCTGACTTCCGCCGCCGCTTCCTGCAGGTCTGTGTTAATGAGATCAACAGCAGAACTCCAATGCGCCTCTCATACATTGAGAAAAAGAAAGGCCGCCAGACGACTCATATCGTATTTTCCTTCCGCGATATCACTTCCATGACGACAGGATAGTCTGAGGGTTATCTGTCACAGATTTGAGGGTGGTTCGTCACATTTGTTCTGACCTACTGAGGGTAATTTGTCACAGTTTTGCTGTTTCCTTCAGCCTGCATGGATTTTCTCATACTTTTTGAACTGTAATTTTTAAGGAAGCCAAATTTGAGGGCAGTTTGTCACAGTTGATTTCCTTCTCTTTCCCTTCGTCATGTGACCTGATATCGGGGGTTAGTTCGTCATCATTGATGAGGGTTGATTATCACAGTTTATTACTCTGAATTGGCTATCCGCGTGTGTTCCTCTACCTGGAGTTTTTCCCACGGTGGATATTTCTTCTTGCGCTGAGCGTAAGAGCTATCTGACAGAACAGTTCTTCTTTGCTTCCTCGCCAGTTCGCTCGCTATGCTCGGTTACACGGCTGCGGCGAGCGCAAGTGATAATAAGTGACTGAGGTATGTGCTCTTCTTATCTCCTTTTGTAGTGTTGCTCTTATTTTAAACAACTTTGCGGTTTTTTGATGACTTTGCGATTTTGTTGTTGCTTTGCAGTAAATTGCAAGATTTAATAAAAAAACGCAAAGCAATGATTAAAGGATGTTCAGAATGAAACTCATGGAAACACTTAACCAGTGCATAAACGCTGGTCATGAAATGACGAAGGCTATCGCCATTGCACAGTTTAATGATGACAGCCCGGAAGCGAGGAAAATAACCCGGCGCTGGAGAATAGGTGAAGCAGCGGATTTAGTTGGGGTTTCTTCTCAGGCTATCAGAGATGCCGAGAAAGCAGGGCGACTACCGCACCCGGATATGGAAATTCGAGGACGGGTTGAGCAACGTGTTGGTTATACAATTGAACAAATTAATCATATGCGTGATGTGTTTGGAACGCGATTGCGACGTGCTGAAGACGTATTTCCACCGGTGATCGGGGTTGCTGCCCATAAAGGAGGCGTTTACAAAACCTCTGTTTCTGTTCATCTTGCTCAGGATTTGGCTCTGAAGGGGCTACGTGTTTTGCTCGTGGAAGGTAACGACCCCCAGGGAACAGCCTCAATGTATCACGGATGGGTTCCAGATCTTCATATTCATGCAGAAGACACTCTCCTGCCTTTCTATCTTGGGGAAAAGGACGATGTCACTTATGCAATAAAGCCCACTTGCTGGCCGGGGCTTGACATTATTCCTTCCTGTCTGGCTCTGCACCGTATTGAAACTGAGTTAATGGGCAAATTTGATGAAGGTAAACTGCCCACCGATCCACACCTGATGCTCCGACTGGCCATTGAAACTGTTGCTCATGACTATGATGTCATAGTTATTGACAGCGCGCCTAACCTGGGTATCGGCACGATTAATGTCGTATGTGCTGCTGATGTGCTGATTGTTCCCACGCCTGCTGAGTTGTTTGACTACACCTCCGCACTGCAGTTTTTCGATATGCTTCGTGATCTGCTCAAGAACGTTGATCTTAAAGGGTTCGAGCCTGATGTTCGTATTTTGCTTACCAAATACAGCAATAGTAATGGCTCTCAGTCCCCGTGGATGGAGGAGCAAATTCGGGATGCCTGGGGAAGCATGGTTCTAAAAATATGTTGTGCGTGAAACGGATGAAGTTGGTAAAGGTCAGATCCGGATGAGAACTGTTTTTGAACAGGCCATTGATCAACGCTCTTCAACTGGTGCCTGGAGAAATGCTCTTTCTATTTGGGAACCTGTCTGCAATGAAATTTTCGATCGTCTGATTAAACCACGCTGGGAGATTAGATAATGAAGCGTGCGCCTGTTATTCCAAAACATACGCTCAATACTCAACCGGTTGAAGATACTTCGTTATCGACACCAGCTGCCCCGATGGTGGATTCGTTAATTGCGCGCGTAGGAGTAATGGCTCGCGGTAATGCCATTACTTTGCCTGTATGTGGTCGGGATGTGAAGTTTACTCTTGAAGTGCTCCGGGGTGATAGTGTTGAGAAGACCTCTCGGGTATGGTCAGGTAATGAACGTGACCAAGAGCTGCTTACTGAGGACGCACTGGATGATCTCATCCCTTCTTTTCTACTGACTGGTCAACAGACACCGGCGTTCGGTCGAAGAGTATCTGGTGTCATAGAAATTGCCGATGGGAGTCGCCGTCGTAAAGCTGCTGCACTTACCGAAAGTGATTATCGTGTTCTGGTTGGCGAGCTGGATGATGAGCAGATGGCTGCATTATCCAGATTGGGTAACGATTATCGCCCAACAAGTGCTTATGAACGTGGTCAGCGTTAGCAAGCCGATTGCAGAATGAATTTGCTGGAAATATTTCTGCGCTGGCTGATGCGGAAAATATTTCACGTAAGATTATTACCCGCTGTATCAACACCGCCAAATTGCCTAAATCAGTTGTTGCTCTTTTTTCTCACCCCGGTGAACTATCTGCCCGGTCAGGTGATGCACTTCAAAAAGCCTTTACAGATAAAGAGGAATTACTTAAGCAGCAGGCATCTAACCTTCATGAGCAGAAAAAAGCTGGGGTGATATTTGAAGCTGAAGAAGTTATCACTCTTTTAACTTCTGTGCTTAAAACGTCATCTGCATCAAGAACAAGTTTAAGCTCACGACATCAGTTTGCTCCTGGAGCGACAGTATTGTATAAGGGCGATAAAATGGTGCTTAACCTGGACAGGTCTCGTGTTCCAACTGAGTGTATAGAGAAAATTGAGGCCATTCTTAAGGAACTTGAAAAGCCAGCACCCTGATGCGACCACGTTTTAGTCTACGTTTATCTGTCTTTACTTAATGTCCTTTGTTACAGGCCAGAAAGCATAACTGGCCTGAATATTCTCTCTGGGCCCACTGTTCCACTTGTATCGTCGGTCTGATAATCAGACTGGGACCACGGTCCCACTCGTATCGTCGGTCTGATTATTAGTCTGGGACCACGGTCCCACTCGTATCGTCGGTCTGATTATTAGTCTGGGACCACGGTCCCACTCGTATCGTCGGTCTGATAATCAGACTGGGACCACGGTCCCACTCGTATCGTCGGTCTGATTATTAGTCTGGGACCATGGTCCCACTCGTATCGTCGGTCTGATTATTAGTCTGGGACCACGGTCCCACTCGTATCGTCGGTCTGATTATTAGTCTGGAACCACGGTCCCACTCGTATCGTCGGTCTGATTATTAGTCTGGGACCACGGTCCCACTCGTATCGTCGGTCTGATTATTAGTCTGGGACCACGATCCCACTCGTGTTGTCGGTCTGATTATCGGTCTGGGACCACGGTCCCACTTGTATTGTCGATCAGACTATCAGCGTGAGACTACGATTCCATCAATGCCTGTCAAGGGCAAGTATTGACATGGTCGTCGTAACCTGTAGAACGGAGTAACCTCGGTGTGCGGTTGTATGCCTGCTGTGGATTGCTGCTGTGTCCTGCTTATCCACAACATTTTGCGCACGGTTATGTGGACAAAATACCTGGTTACCCAGGCCGTGCCGGCACGTTAACCGGGCTGCATCCGATGCAAGTGTGTCGCTGTCGACGAGCTCGCGAGCTCGGACATGAGGTTGCCCCGTATTCAGTGTCGCTGATTTGTATTGTCTGAAGTTGCTTTTACGTTAAGTTGATGCAGATCAATTAATACGATACCTGCGTCATAATTGATTATTTGACGTGGTTTGATGGCCTCCACGCGCGTTGTGATATGTAGATGATAATCATTATCACTTTACGGGTCCTTTCCGGTGATCCGACAGGTTACGGGGCGGCGACCTCGCGGGTTTTCGCTATTTATGAAAATTTTCCGGTTTAAGGCGTTTCCGTTCTTCTTCGTCATAACTTAATGTTTTTATTTAAAATACCCTCTGAAAAGAAAGGAAACGACAGGTGCTAAAAGCGAGCTTTTTGGCCTCTGTCGTTTCCTTTCTCTGTTTTTGTCCGTGGAATGAACAATGGAAGTCCGAGCTCATCGCTAATAACTTCGTATAGCATACATTATACGAAGTTATATTCGATGCGGCCGATCAAGCAGAAAGTCAAAAGCCTCCGACCGGAGGCTTTTGACTTCTGTCACGTAGGTTACGCCCCGCCCTGCCACTCATCGCAGTATTGTTGTAATTCATTAAGCATTCTGCCGACATGGAAGCCATCACAAACGGCATGATGAACCTGAATCGCCAGCGGCATCAGCACCTTGTCGCCTTGCGTATAATATTTGCCCATGGTGAAAACGGGGGCGAAGAAGTTGTCCATATTGGCCACGTTTAAATCAAAACTGGTGAAACTCACCCAGGGATTGGCTGAGACGAAAAAACATATTCTCAATAAACCCTTTAGGGAAATAGGCCAGGTTTTCACCGTAACACGCCACATCTTGCGAATATATGTGTAGAAACTGCCGGAAATCGTCGTGGTATTCACTCCAGAGCGATGAAAACGTTTCAGTTTGCTCATGGAAAACGGTGTAACAAGGGTGAACACTATCCCATATCACCAGCTCACCGTCTTTCATTGCCATACGAAATTCCGGATGAGCATTCATCAGGCGGGCAAGAATGTGAATAAAGGCCGGATAAAACTTGTGCTTATTTTTCTTTACGGTCTTTAAAAAGGCCGTAATATCCAGCTGAACGGTCTGGTTATAGGTGCATTGAGCAACTGACTGAAATGCCTCAAAATGTTCTTTACGATGCCATTGGGATATATCAACGGTGGTATATCCAGTGATTTTTTTCTCCATTTTAGCTTCCTTAGCTCCTGAAAATCTCGATAACTCAAAAAATACGCCCGGTAGTGATCTTATTTCATTATGGTGAAAGTTGGAACCTCTTACGTGCCGATCAGATTAAAACGAAAGGCCCAGTCTTTCGACTGAGCCTTTCGTTTTATTTGACCATGTTGGTATGATTTGAAATTAATACGACTCACTATAGGGTCAGTGCGGCCGCCATCTCATCCCTGCGTGTCTCCGACTCAGCAAGCAGAAGACGGCATACGAGATCGGTCTCGGCATTCCTGCTGAACCGCTCTTCCGATCTCACATTTTGTTTTTTCACTAAACAATATTATTTTAATTTTAAAAAAAAACCTTATTAAATTTAGAATCCAGACCAGGCTGGCTATTGAACTGCATCTGAAAACTATGTATTAGAGCATCAAAATTCAATCAAGATTTTGAAAATTTGACCTGTGATTTGTTTTTTTCTGAATTTTGACATGATCAAATTATCGTTCAAACTGAAACGGATGAAATTAAACACTGACAATGCACCTCGAAGTCATGATGCCTTTGAAGTAGTATGGGCCACTTGTCAAAACAGCAGTGATCCTCAACAAATAAATTAAAACTGGGATAGAGTTGATGAGTAAATGCAGCCGAGAAACAAAATTGGGATAAAATTAAACGAGTAAAATGCAGTCGAGAATCAATCCAGTATGATGGTGACGTAGACAGTATTAAATATAGAACTCAGGACAGCCTAAGAAATTTCAATTGAGTTGACCAAATAATTAATGAAAACGTTAGCAGCAACTGAAGCTCATGAGCCGTTACTCGTCTCGGCCTTGTGCTTGTTATAAATGGGGGAAGTCATAGGGCAAGAAAAAACACATCACCCTCAATTACTGCTTTTGCAAGGATGAACACTGTGCACCATCTTCTGCTTGTTCTTGCAGCCTTCTATCTCATATCCAGTCGATCATCATTTGCAGCTGATGAGGATTGGCTCTGGGTCTGGCACCATGTTTACATCACTAACGACTTGCCTGGTGACCCCTCGAAGACATTGATGGTTCACTGCAAGGACAAAACCAAAGACCTCGGAATCAAGTATCTGTCTCAGAAACAGGTGTTTCACTTTAAAGCAGATATTGACTTCTTCAGAAGAAGGTTGTTTTTCTGCAATATGCAATGGAATGGAAAGCAAACTCATATCGATGCATTTTCTGCAAAGAGAGACGAGAATAGATGCAGAAAACATTGCATGTGGTCGGTCAGGGAGGACGGGTTCTATTTTAGCAAAGGAAACTCCCACTGGAATCGGGAGTACCAGTGGTAATGGAAGTTCTCCAGTTGGATAAAGTTTCTAACAAAAAGTATCAATAATAAGGAAGATATTGCAGTAATGTTTGCTTGCTTGACTGCTATTTTTATGTTTTTTTTTTTTTTGGGCCGTCTCTTCCTGCAAATCTACAGATAAACATTATAGTTATGTTATACAGCTCCTGCAAGGATTCGTCGAGAGCAAAAAATAAATGCGCCAACTTAATTTTAAGAAATATCTGTGAAAACCAAACTTAAAATCCATGTAGAGGCCATGTTTATTTATCATCCACATAAGTGAAAACTCCACGTCTCTACCTTATTAATCATAGTGCCCGCACTTAGACAAACGAAAACGAAGAATATTCTTTTAACAATTCAATAATAAAAATTATCATTTTACATTCTTCAAAAAATAAGTCATACCATGTGGATTACTTTGTTTCCCCAATTCATTTACACTACCAGGAAAAAAACAATTAGGGTTTTATTTTGTTAGTATCTCATAATAGAGAGAGGATAGAAATATTGTTTTAGATTGGGAAATCGAGGATGCAAAAATAAATCTGACCATAGTTTTGAAATAAATTCATATCCTTTTAAAATACAAAGAAAAGATAAACATATATTTTCTGTACCCATTATCTTCATTTCTTCCATCCCAATACAATTTTAAACGCTATCTAAAATCATGTTTAGTTAATATTTTATAACAAAAAAGACATAAATATGTAGTTGGAGAGTTAAAAATAAAAACATAAAATAAATCTACTTTTAGAATAACTTTAGGCTAAATTTATATCCTTTTGAAATAAAAAGGATAGTGCAACATGTTATCCTTGACACTTTTATCATAGAAAGTAACCAAACATTATCTAAATATGTTATATGTGTTTTTTAATTTGTGTTTTATATTTTATTTTAATTGCTTGTGTTGACATGATGTTAATTTTGAATTAATTATTTTTATTGGTATTAAAAGTTTCAAATATCATCTTGTTGTTGATGCAATTCATAAATTAAAGTTAGAGTAGTATAGTAATTTATAAGTAATTAGTCGATAATTTCTCACATATTTTGAAAATAAAATAAATAACTTAAAATCTAATATCATAATTTTAATTCTGTGTCCACAAATTTTGATCTCAAATTTAAGGGAAAAAAATACCCTTTCTTCTTTGTCTCAACAAAACAAACTAGTAATCTTAAAATCTCTCTTTTTTTTAATTTAAAACCAAAATTTCTGAATGGAAAATTAAAGTTATGGTATTAAACTTTATTTTTAAAATTTAAAATTAATTATATGAGAAAAAAATTTAATCAGTGAGGTTAAAAATGATTGAAGTTGAAAGTATTTAAATCATTTCATTAGTTTATATAACAAATGTAGGGAAAATATTGAAAAAAGTTATAAAGAACCTGATTTCAAATATATATATATATATATATATATATATATATATATATATATATATATATATATATATATATATATATAAAAAAAGAAGGAGATCATGAGAGTATAAAAACTAATTCTCAAATGATTTTAACTTCAGAAATATTTTTACTAGTTTAGCTTAAAATATGCACTCAATTTAGTTTTGTAGACTAAGTTCACGTCTTTAATCTGCCTATAAGCACGATGTTTATATCATTTATCAGAGGATTCTTGAGAATTTAACTTCGAAACCCATAGTCCGAGTAAATTTCTAACCTTTTTTTCCCTTGACATCTCCACTACTTGATGTTTCATTTAGACGAGTTTTCTGTTGTTCTTTTTTTTTCAAACAGGAAATTCGATTCATCGACTCCAACTCACGTTTAGCATTACAGCACGATTACAAGGACTGCTCTACATTTCTTCACCTCTTCCAATTTTAGTTCAAGAGGGAGAAACCCTTTTCGAAAGGGACATCACGATCTCACCATAGCAACCAACACCATCAGCAAGTTATGTAAACAAATTATAATAAAACGAGATAAGAGAAGAACAGTACGTAAGACTTTTCAGCAAAATGGCTAACTAGACAGACGAAATAACAGGAACTGGAGCCCGATGAGTAATTTATTACATCAGAATCTGTAAAATACATGTATGGTGGGAAGCTTATATCTGTACAGGATTGTTGTAACTGAACTAATTGCAAGACGAAATACAGAATTTGAGAGTAACATTAAGCCATTTAAACATTTTTTCTTATCTTGCAAATGATTCGAGGAAGAATAAGCACCAAGAAAGAAATCATCTGTTAATAAAATCTGGGAAACGGTCACCTATTTTCGTGGAGCATCATCTTTCAATGGAAAAACATAAGTCGAAGACAGAGTAAGGTTACCTTCTCTCTCATTAGACTCGATAAGCATCAGCACAACTTCCCGCATTGATGGCCGATCAGAAGGCGACATGCTTGTGCAGAGTAGAGCAATTTTCAAGACATAGATCATGTGAGCAACAGTGCTTCGGTCTTCAAGGTCCAATCGTTCATCAAGTATCCCAGGTGTCAATGAATGCTCCCGAACATATTGTCTTGCCCACGTGACAAGATCACCTCCTTGATCTAGTGGCTGTACTGGAGTTTTTCCGGTTAGCAACTCCAATAGAACAACTCCATAACTATAGATGTCACATTTCTCCGTAACCTTCATGGTGTATGCATATTCTGCAATGAGACGGGAACCACAAATAAGTTGCAAGCACATAAATTTGGCAGTAACCAATCCTATAAATCTCAATTCGTTGCAGATAGGATTCCAAGTTAATTTTTAACATAAGAGAAGAATGTGTCAGCGTTATGGATATGTTTTTAGATATCATAATTTTTTTAATTAAGAAATGGAAGGATGGTGTTTACACTTAGTAAAATAATTTTAAAAAAACATACATGAACTAACAAATCAAAAACCAGTTAATTAAATGAGCTAGTGTCCCTAGAAAAAACAAAAGATAGATGGCTATCTTTTTAATTTTATACATTTTTATTTATTTTATCTTAAAGGTTAATTTAAGTTGCTAATAACAAATGATTGTTGTTTTTATAAATATGTTATGCAAAGACAACTTATTTATGTAAAATATAAGAGGAAGAATTTAAAGATAAATTATAATATTTTTTTCTTAAGTATTATGTAATTAAAAAATTAATTATTATTTAAAAATAAATAAATAAACAATTTAAAAAACTAAAGAGAGGCTATTAATTAAAATTTGAATAAATAAAAATAATGAGAAAATAGAAAGAAGAAAGAAAAGAGTCAGACATTGCTACGCTTGGCCAGTTTGAAAGGACAAGATTGCAAAGAAATAAAGTTGAATGCCCAAAATGAAAAAAAAAAACACTATTCATATACATTGCACTATTACTTTATCCCTAACCTAAATATCCAATGAATTCGACTATGTTGCTCACTGACTATTTTAAGCAGATGGCATGCAGATATAATTAAAAACATATTACAGTAGAAATTAAAGCTTTCTTCACACTTTTATCTAACCACACTATCTCCCATGTTCAAAGTGCCCGAGTGAATTCAGCAGCAGAGAAATATAAAGAAAATAAATTATTATACGACCTTGATAAGGAATAAAATAATCATAAACAGAAGCACGATAATTTTATTGAATCTAACGAGGAAGGCTCACCTGGTGCAATATACCCATATGATCCTGCAACAGCTGACATTGATTTGGATTGTGGCATGTCAATAACTTTCGCCAAACCAAAATCACCAACATGGGCTTCAAAGTTATCATCAAGTAGAATATTATTCGACTTTATATCACGGTGAATAATTCTTGGTTTGCAGTCATGATGTAAATAAGCAAGCCCTTCAGCAGCTCCAAGAGCGACCAAGAACCGAGTGGGCCATTCCAAGCCACAAGAAGGCTCATGAAGCAGTTCTCCCAAGCTACCCCTAGCCATGTACTCGTAAAGAAGCAGATTCGAACCTTCATGATAGCAAAATCCATGAAGTTTCACTATGTTTCGGTGCCTAATCTTTCCAAGAGTCAGAATCTCAGCCCGAAAACTATTCTCAATATCACTCCCCTCCCTGTTAGATGCAAGCTTTTTCACAGCAATGATCTTCCCAGAACGCATAACTGCCTTGTAGACTGTTCCACATGCTCCCCTTCCAAGAACATAGCTATCATGAAAATTGTTGGTGGCCTCAACTAGATCTTGGAAAGATAATCCGTCTTTTAGAGGAAAGTAGATATCTGATTCTGTAGATGGATTCTCCTGATCATGTATGGAAGGAGCTGTCTCGGTGGGACGTCTCATGAAATACAGTATCACTATAATCAGAACGAGAGAAACCCACCGACAATGGCTGCAACAATTGTGATGATCCTACCTCGAGAAGCATCCAGATTTTTTTGTACAACAGAACCAGAAGATGGATCTCCACTGCAGTAGCCAAGAGGCCCACCACAAAGCCCTTTGTTTCCAAGAAAGCTGCTGGTGGCCATGTTCTGAAATAGCGGTATGGAAGGCAAAGGTCCAGTGAGTTCATTGTATGAGAAGTTGCATCCCAGTAAACTTGACAGATTTTCAAATGTTATGGGAATCTCACCATTCAAATGGTTGTTATTGAGCAGGAGAAATTCCAGTAAATTAAGATTACCAAGCTCTGGTGGTATGCTGCCAGTAAGATTGTTATAACTGAGATTCATTGCAATCTGCAAGCTTGAAAGCGAGCCCAAAGCTGGAGGAATTTGACCAGATAATGAGTTGCCGCCCATCTGCAATTCAGTCAGATGGGAGAGATTTCCTAATGCCGGAGGTATATTTCCGGAGAATTTATTTTCTGAAAGCCTGAGAAGCTCCAGTTGAAGAAGAGTTCCAAGCCATCTGGTAAAGCATCAGAAAAGCTGTTGTGGCTAAGATCAAGTCGTTGGAGCATCTTGCAGTCAACAACTTCGGGTGGAATCTTCCGTGAGCAAATTTGATGATGCATTAAAAGTCACAAGTGAGACAAATTACCTATTTCCTTCGGCAACTCCGAAGTAAAGTAATTGTTTGCAATATGAAGTCTTTGCAACTTGGCAGTTTCCAATCTCTGGTGGAACCGGACCAGTAAAACTGTTCTGGTCCAGTTCAATAGCAGAAAGGTTCGCCAATTTGCACAACTCTGAAGGAAAGCCACCTGTAAATTATTTCCAACAAGACGAAGTTGTACCAATGTTTGGCAGTTCAGGACCCCAGTCGGGATATTTCCATATAACCTGTTAGAATCAGATTCAGCAAAATCAGGTTTGAAAGTTGACAAATATGAGGAGGTATTCTTCCAGTCAGATCATTATCTGAAAAATCAACCACCCAGAGTCGGCTATGAAGTCCAACCCCTGAGGAATGCCACCACTCAAGTGGTTGTAAAAAGCTGTAACTGGAGCATTTCAGTCAAATATTGAAACCCGGAAGGAATAGGACCAGTGAGGTAATTGATTGAGAGGTCAAGCTTAGTCAGTTCCTCAAGCTACTAAGCTCTTTTGGTATGACACTTGTAAGCTGGTTCTGGAAGAGGTACAAAAGTCGAAGACCCTTTATCTTGCTGAACTCAGTTGGGATCTCACCAGTCAAAAAATTCTCTGAGAATCAATTTCTGCTGCCATGGAAAGTTCCCAATTTCCTTGGAATAGTTCCATTCAACCCATTCCGATAGAGGTACAGCTTCTTCAGAAACTCAGGTTCCCAATTTCCTTTGGTATTGGTCCAGTAAGAGCATTTGAATATAGAGCAAGTGTCTCAAGGTTTGTACAGTTCCCTAGCTCCTTTGGTATAACCCTGAGATCTGGTTCTCCCATAAAATCACTTCAGTCAAGTTTCCAAGCATCCCAAATTCCTTCGGCAGCTCCCCTCCTATTTTATTTTGGGCAAGACCAAGCAATTTCAAGCTCTGACATCCACTTATTTCAGAAGGAAAACTACCAGAAATTTCATTCTGCCCTGCACGGATGGTTTTCAGGTTCTTGAGATTACCTATAGAATGCGGCAACGGACCGGTCAGCTTGTTGGTATAAGCCACAAGCTCAACCAATGAAGATAATCTCCCAAGCTCCTCTGGAAGTGAACCGGATATCCTGTTGTTGCATATATTCAAACGTTCAAGAAAAGACAACTCACCCAGTTCAGCAGGAATTTCCCCACTCAACTGATTGTTATTCAAATAAAGTAATTTCAACAGTGAACAATTTCCAATAGCTTGAGGTATATCTCCGGTGATCACATTGTAAGAAAGATCAAAATATTGCAGGTTGACCAAACCACCAATACTGGGGCTCAGAGTCCCAGAAAGATTCATTGAGCTCATATTAAGGGACCAGACTACAGGCTCATAACCTGAAGTGCAATTCACACCAGTCCAGCTGCATGGTGTCTGGTCAGTGGACTTCCAATTCTGCAGTTTATTGAGCTTGTCATGGAGGCTATTCTTTAACTCTAGGAGGCGTTGCCCCTCAGAATTCAACGCCTCTGTAGTACATATCAATAGGATGGAAACGAGCAAAATTCCAGCAAGCCTCAATTCAAATACTCTCTTTGATCTGAAATGTGCTGACATTTTGATATCCCTCCGCTTTATTGAAATTTCAGCATAATATCATAATTTAAACACCTGCATATCCATCGCTACGTTAGAAAACTTTGATCACAATTGTCAAATGAACCATATCTATGACAAAAATCAACCAAATAGTGCAACATTTTACAGCTGTAAGAAGAATTGGAACTCCAAAATGATTCTAGTAATTCTTTTATAATAAGAAACTGTTTTAACAAGCCTTCTCCCTATATAAGGAATTCAGCTGTAAATATGATTGAGAGACAGAAATTATTACAAGAAACACCAGTCATTTCAGTATTCAAGTAATTCAAGAGCTATGATACAGTGACACACTACATATGAAATTGCTTTGTTGAACATCTTATTATCGAATTTTAGTTTACAGAACTTTTTAGAACCTGGAAATTTAATCAACTAAACAGTTAAAAGAAATCCTTGCCCGGGACAAACACAGAAGCAACAGTATTCATTTAGAAGAAATAAAGAACTAGGACAACAACTCTAAATTTAGAAACCCAAGATATTAAAGAGGCCATTTCTGCTGGAATTCACATATCAGACAACCAACGAAACCACTTTAGGCAAACAAATCAATAGAGAGAATAAGCCAACAGTTGAAAAAAGAGTGACATACCTGTTAAAGCCAGATAACCAATCATTCGTCAAAGAAGAGATTGTAAGGCAACAACTGCACCGCTTCACTGCAACTCCTTGAGACCATAAAGCTAAAAGAAACATGGAATTCATGAACCAACAGACAAAACCAAAGGCAACCCAGTTCACCTTTTAGCATAAAATGGTATGGTGGGATCTTTGGATCTATAGGCCTAAGATTTTGTAACCAAAAAAGTTACCTTTCTTCCTTCTCTCACTGTCTTTCTTATTTCCTTTCAAAAAAAAAAAGTGAAAGGAAAAGGGAGAGATCTTTTATGGTTTTCTATTCAGATATTGAAGCAAGAACAGTGAAAATGTTAAGTCTTTTCATGAATTAAAAAGGGATCGGGCCAGAGCTACTACTTGAAGCTCTAATGGCCGACAAGGCATGCCCTCATTTAATCTCTCTCAAACCTCAGGATATGAATGCAAAGTTTGCGCCTCTCTCTCTCTCTCTCTCTCTCAATAAATATATGCGTGACTGTGTGTATATGTGTGCTGTGTGCTGTGTGCTGTGTGCTGTGTGCTGTTGTTAACTTTTCTCTCTAGGGAAGGGAGTGGAGGGTGGTGGTGGAGGTGCGCTTGGCTGGCTAGTTTCTTTCGCTTTTTTAGTGCCTTCAACTGTTGCTATACATTTTATTTGGCAACAAAAAGCTTTCTTGTCAAAATCCAAAGGAATTTTGGACTTTTCTTGACTGTGATAGATTGTGTTGGGGCAGATTGGTTCTGGGATCTCCAAATCCCAATAGCAAAAACAGAAAATAAAATCAGTATTAGTGCTCGTAATTTTTTCTTTTCTTTCTTCCCATGTTAGCCATATGGATTACCTGCGCCAACTTTTCTATTCAGAATTTACCATGCATTTTTGGACTAATGTAATTTAGCAAAAACAAATAGAATTATGCAATCTTGTCTGGGAATTAAACTGGAAATGATGATAAAGGAAACAAATTCACTCACTGTCACTGAGCTAAAGCCATGGATTTTTGGCCTCCATTGTCAACTAAATTAATGGAAGTAAACTAACAAATTAATTGTGATTAAGAAAAATGTGCCAGTGGTTATGAAAAAGGAGATTGCGACATTTTTGTATCTGTTTCCCGAATTGATCTGGTTTATAGCTAGCTCGGTAGAGAAGCTAATCCATCTGACAATTTATCTCCTCTATGCTACTGGTGTTTTTTCTTTCTTTCTTTTTTTCTCTCTAGAAATTCACTTTTTTAAAGAGAAGATTATGCTTTAGTTTCTAAAAATTCACCAACTCATGAAGAAAAAAATATGCCATCAACCACTTGGGAGATAGGAATTAGAATCAGCTATATGTTGTTTTTTTATATATATATTTTTATGGAAGTTAATTAGGACATGCATGTTAGGGCTTCCTTGGAACTGGTTTGGTGTGGTAAGAAAAATATCCTTTGACCAAGACTTCATAAATGACAGCAGCCGAGGTGACGAAGGTAATTTTGCAGTCTCGAGCACTAGGACATTTGAATGCCACGTCAAGCACTTTGCGTGGGAAAGAAAAAGAGCTTTTAATCCTGCCAGAAAGACTGTAGCTGTTGTTCGCTAAAAACTCCAGTGTGAAAACTAAGATTATGCTAGGACGTTGATTGGATTAAGGAAGAGCACGTCATGATGATGGGACTTGTAGGGCCCTCCAGGATTATATAAATGGCCCACCAAACTCTCTAGGCAAGGACCCACAAGATGGGTGAGACAGCTCCCCTGGGTTTCCAACTATTATGACCTACGTCCATATCAGACGGCCCGTATTCGTGGGTTAGAAGTCTGACAACTAATCATGCAATCTAGAAAGGTTGAGTGAGTGGGTCCTGAAATTAACTTTAAAAAGTTGAATTGCAGCACATGTAAGGGATTTGCTTGTTGACTCATTGGATTCTTCATTTTGGGGTTGGCTCATCTCCACAAGCCAAGAATTAAATAAAAAACAAAAAACCTTTATTTATTAATTCCAAGTGGTATCTTAACCTGTTAATACTGTTTGGAAGTGTAATTGTTGTTGTTTTTTAAAATATATTTTACTTAGAAAAGTATATCAATAATAATTTTTATTTTTTACAAATTATTTTTGAGATTAGTATATTAAAATGATTTGAAAATATCAAAAACATATTAATTCAAAATAAAAAAAATCAATTTTTTTCAAAAAATACTTTTGAAAAGCACTTCCAAACAGCTTTTAAAATTATTTTTTAATAGTCACGAGTTCATATATTTTTAGATTTATTAAAGGCATATAATTATTAATTTTAAGATCTATAAGATTAGTCGAGATATGCTCAAATTGATCCGCACACTCATATTAATAAAATAAAATAAACCTTTAATGACGAGTTATAAAAAAAAAAAAAAAAACCTCTATTTATTAATTCTCAGTAGCTGCTTAACCGGTCATAGATTAAGTTAGTTCTTTGATAATCATGAGTTCAGATTTTTTTATAATTATTAAATGTTTATATAATTTTTAATTTTTAAATCTATAAAATTAATCATTGATAAAATAAACATGTCTGTTGCACTAGATTTACAACCTCTTGTGTCTCGAGAGGATAAGGAATATTTTTTATTTAATCATATTTTAATATATTTTAAAAAAATAATAATATAAAGACACTAAATATTTTATTTGTATGAAATGACCTAAACAGAATTATTGCGACCTTGTGATATTATAAAAGCAAGTTTATAGACTATGAGACTGAAATGATGTTTCCGAATCTTATTGTATGAAAATAAAATGAAAACGATGTCATTTGGTAGCCGACCTTGACTTTGATGGATGCTTAGTCAGTATTGTTTATCTTGTCTTTTTTTATAAATAAACTTTTTTTAGGTTTCATGAATAGGTACCATGCTCTTATATAATTAAGAATTTTAATTTCTTTCAACAAGATATCCTCGGTTTGAATGTGACCACGAAGAAAATTTCTTTCCTCGACCATTTTTAAAATATATTTTTATATTGATTTGATGTATTTAAAGGAATAATTCTTTAAATATTAGTCTTGCTGTTTCAATTTAAGAAATTAAAAGAGGTAGGTAAACTTCAAAATTATTATTTAAAAATTAAAAATTTTGTAATATATCAATCATATGATATTTTCGAACTACGTGGTCTAGTTACAAGGATCTAGGTATAATTAACGCGAAACAAATCTATCATCTCATATATTTTATAGATTTTTTCTTAAGCCATTTTGCATGCATTAAGTTGAGTTTTTATTTTTCAATCAGATTTTAAGCATATTATCCGCGTCTGGGTTGATTAGTCTATAAAGAAATATTTGTCTTTACCTTTTTTCTAAAATAACTTTTAAAATAAACCCACCTATCGGTGGAAGTAGGACTAGTTAAAATTAGAGGTGTTAAAAAAAACCGACCAATTAATTAAATCGAAAAAATTAAAAAAAAAATTAATAGAAAAAACCGAATAAATCAATTAAAAAATAAAAAAAACCACATGATCCTATTCGGTTCCGGTTTAAAAAAACTTAAACTGATCGAATCGAACCAAACTGAACCGGTTTTTAAAAAAAAACTATAAAAAGAATCATCCCTCACCTTAAATCACTTTCAATAGTTCTTTTCCAACTGCCACCTCCTTCTCTCTTTCCAGCCTTCCCTTCCTCTTTCCCCCTTCAGAACCTTCCCCTTCCTCCCTTCCCAGCCGCACCACCCCCTTCTCATTCCCCTTCCCCTTCCCAGCCCCCATGTGGAAGACTTTGTTTGATGGTTGTTTTTCTTGAATTTCTTGAAATTTTAAGTGATTGCTGTGATTAATAGCTCATATTAATGTTTGATGTCAAATTTTTCATTAATTTAGATCAGTGATGAAGATTAACTTATCCAAACACCATGATTCGATTTTTTGGTTTTTTATTCTAAAAAAACTGACCCGACCCGAATAACATCAGTTCTTGATTCGGTCCGGGGTAACATTAATAAGAAATACTATTTTCTAGTTCGGTTGAATTTTTAAATTAAAATCAAACCAGACCGTAAACACTCCTAGTCAAAACAATGCATATTTGCTCGACCCAATTATCTAAACGGCATTGTTAAGCATGTCCAGTGTTCTTATGAATGTTTTACTAACAAAACAATTAAATTACATGGGATTAATTTAACTATTCATGTATATAATGAACCTGAGTACTATATTTTTTTTTTCATATAAGTCTTTATTTTTTCTTTAGTTTTATTTTTTATCACTTGGCTTTTTCTTCAATTCCATTTAATAGTGTGAAGGTTTTAATGAGCTTCATTATTCAATATTAAATTGACAACTAATTAATTTTTATAATTTCTTATCATGAAATAAAAAAATATAATTTAACAGTGAATTAGAGTTAACTTGATTTTTTTTAAAAAAAATATGCTCGGTCGATAATGTCACGTTAAGATAACTTCTATATAATT
Organism: Populus tremula; assembly: GCA_964019445.1. NCBI lineage: Eukaryota > Viridiplantae > Streptophyta > Magnoliopsida > Malpighiales > Salicaceae > Populus > Populus tremula. The sequence continues at coordinate 13,577 of CAXHTJ010000854.1, read as the reverse complement.
TAATTTAAAAATCAAGCTAAGAAAAAAGTAAAAAAAAAGTTGAACCAAGAATCTTCGAACATTAGTTGTTGTATTGAATTGAAAAGTTTTTGGAGGCATAAATATTATTATCTTTTACATTTAAAACCATTTTAATCAAAACCATAATACTATTATGCGATTTAGATCTTAAAAAAGAAATTCTACTATTACATCTCATGATACTGTTCTAGTTAAGTTTCTTGTATTTAGATTACAAATCATTAATGCTCTTCCATGATTTCGTATCCCTAACGTGGGCCATGGTCCTATTTAATTTAATGGGCATATATATTTTATTATACAGTCCAAGCCTTGATCCATCTCAAAAGTCGAATATTTATCACGGGATGGGGCCCGGTCTAGTTTACCCAAAAGCTTCCTTCTGGGCTTCATGTACATTAATCAATACTAAAAAAAAAAAAGAAGGTATCGTAGCATTTTTTTATTAAGAAAAGAATTCGTACCTTACCGAGATATATATATATATATAAAGAAGAAAGAAAGAACTCCATGTCTCTTGAATTCAATGATTGTGTTGCATAAAGAGTAATCATTTCCTTCTTATCTTTTATTTTTTTCATTTTCATTTCACATGTGCTGAATTTAGTTTTATCAAAAACGACATTGGATTACTACTTGGATCTTATTAAATTTAATTTGAAATTAACTCGATATAAGATTTAAATTAAGAATAGGATAAATGAATTAATTCAAGTGATATTATTTCGAGAAATATCAATTTAAATTTAGATTAAATTATTCAGAATTAACTTGTCAAATTAATTACATCCAAGTTTAAATTTTTTTTTCTTATACCTAACTTAGGTTAAGAGGCAGGTCACCTAGATTATGGGTGATCTACCGTATCATATTTGATTTAATAACGACATTGATAGTAACAGGTAAGGCAGTGTATTTTTTGAGGATTTTTTTACATGCGAGATTAAATTTACATTTCCTTACCAATCAATTCAGTAGTTTGGCAAAAAGTCATGATGTTAGGACTGATTTTGAAGTGTTTGAAAGTGTTATAATTATTATTTTTTTAAGTATTTTTTTAAAAAGTTATTTTTGATATTAATCTATGAAATTTGAAGAAAAATAACTTATTTTTTAAAAAATATTTTTATAATGCAAAAATAATACGAAAATACCAAAAACTTTAATTTGAAATAAAAAATAAAAATTTAATTTTTTTTTAAAAATATTTTTGAAGCATAAAAATAAAAAAGCCATTTTACAAGTATCTCCTTGATCATCGACTGGGGTGCGGTGCCTAGAACAGTCGCTTTAACTTGACTCATGTTTTAGGTTCTGCATTTTGGGTGTCTGTGAGATCTGCCAAGCTGCTTTGACTCCACCGTCAACACGCTAAGCTTCAGCTACTCCTGTCTTCTTCTTCTTTTCTTTAATATTTTGCTTCCTTGTCTTCACATTCAAGTCGGGGTCAGTATCAAATAATAATGCAGGCTGCTCTCCTTCCCGTGAACCTTGATCCATGGAGAGGGACAGAGACCATGCAACCTTTCCTTTTTTAATAAATGGTTCTTATTTCTTTACATGCCATAGAAAGCTTTCAGCTTTCATGGTGACTATGTGTAGCTTTTAGCCAGGGTGGCTACTGACCAGGCTGGTCAGGTTGAGTCGAGTCGAGTCAATTAATGGCTACAATGTACAGGTGTGCATATATTCCAATCAAATCCAATGGGATAAAAAAATATTGTAGTTGGACCCGTTCGATTAATGCAATTTCTCAAGCTTAACTACGATTGAATTAGTCGTTTTTTTTATTAATCTTATTGTAAAAGGTAGCCACCGCCCACCCTGAATTTAAAATAATCCCTAAAATCTTATTGTAAGAGAAGCTTGATTTTTATTATATCCAATTTTTGATTATTTGAATTTCAAATTAGCCCATCAAACTAATAGTTTTTAATTTTTTTAACTTTAAATTAATAATTTTTGTATTTTTAAATAATTTTGATATGCTGATAAATCTGATTTAAAAATATTTTTTAAAAAATAAAAAAAAATATTATTTTAATGTATTTTTAAATAAAAAAATACTTTAAAAATTAATCGTTGTCGCTATTCCAAATACCATTTCAGCATATTCATGACATTCATTTTGTCATATACTCACCAATTTTGCTTATTTCATTCCATTAATTTACAATTTATTCGATTTGTAATTTCATGATTTGGTCCACAACATGATGTCCTCTACGTGTACGTGACGTGATGCTTGTTCACATTGAGAACTATTGTATGAACAAGAAGCAAGAGATAGCATGTATACTTAAGCTTTTACACTTTACTTATTTTATTAGAAATCATCCAAAAAACCTCCTTTAAATTATACATTTTGATTCTTGAAGAGTCAATCTAAACCTTGTTCTCCCCCGCACGCTAAGATTCAGCACTAGAAAACAATATATATATATATATATTTTAAATTTACATGAGAGAACAATTTAATTTTATTTAACTTTACCAATAAAAATGCAGGTTACTCCCACTTAACAAAATGAATATTGTTCAAGACCCTTCTTGTCAGACATACATAAAAAATAATAAAAAATTATTTTTAAAAGATATCTTTGTCAAAAACCTCTACTTATCTTAAACTAACTATGTATGCTCTCAACCATAAATGGAATGATTTTAAAACAATAATTCAATTTTGGAAATAACATTCCATCAAGCATTTTATGCAAACTAGAATGAGTTTTTTTGACATTGAGCTTGTTTTTATATTATCATGTTCGTACACAATGTTACTCACTTGTTCAATTCACGCACTCAAATTGCACAAAGACAACATGATCCAAACATATTCCACAACCACAACCAAAACACACATGATTTTTAGATTAATTTTCAAAACCAAACATGTTTATCTAAATTTTATTCATCAATGCCACACACTGTGATGGCTCATGCTAAAATTCCTTTTGAAAAAAAATAATCTAAAATGCTCTTAAAAGTAGAAAATACATGTTTGTGTGTGGGTGTTGTGGACAAGCTAGCTAGCATGTTTCCACACACCGTGATAGGCAAACTCCACGCAGGGATCAGCATGAATTGATAGGGAGGGTAACTCTAAGAGTATGTTTGACAGTGTGGTAGTAGTTGATTTTCAAATAACTTTTCGTGTCGAAATGTATGTTAATGATTTTTTTTATTTTTTAAAAATCATTTTTGACATCAATACATCAAAACAATCTAAAACATACAAACCATATTAAATTTTAACAAAAAATAAAATTTTTGAATTTTTGTCTAACTTACTTGCAATCCCATGCTGCATTTAATAAAGACACCTTTTTATCCAAGCACTCTTGTGATTGCCTAAATGCTATGCAATCCAGCAGATAAATATATTGGGAGACACGACCTTGATACAATCTCAGGCACGAATGCAAAACAAAATATTATTAGGTATGGAGCGTGACACCATTGTTAGGTAAGATATGGATTTATTCTCGTCCAATTCTCGGTTGCTTGCTTGCCCAATTCTTCCCCTTTCTCTCTCACCCTTTATCTTTCCCTGTAACTTGTGCTTCGGTTCCAACTGTGAGGACTCGTCACTAGTCGTCATCCCCCAACTTTGCCCTAAATTCAAGTGCTGCCAAATCGATAACAACGTCATTGCATCCTCTGATTGTCAAGGATTTTGCCCCAAATGGGACCTTCCCTTGATTATGATTTACGACGCTGAATGTCAAAGCTTGGTGAAATTCCTTTCCAATCTCGTAAGTTCTAACCAAATCCTAGCTTCGGTGTTGAATGAACCCTATTCCTGAATCTTGGTGTTTGTTGTTTTTGCTTTTACTTTCGTTTCCCTTTGACAAGGTAAGATCAACGCAACGCATATTGTATTCAAAGTTAGATGTGGCCGGCCTTCTAAGGTTTGAAAGCGGCGAGGACGGGACCGGGTTAGGCAGATCAGCCGGCTATTCTCTTGGACTTCAAACAAGACTAAACACCAACTGTCCACTGTCCACTGCTGACCAACTGTCCAATGTATAAACAAAGTCTTTAGCAAGAAATATATCTGCATTGGCTTCGATCTTAACTGGTCAAGAAAATGCTGAAGAGAGATATCTATTTACCAATCTGCCTTTTGATCTCGACTCTGATCAGCAGTTGCAAGGACTAAACATGGTGTTTGGGACCAAGAAATACTCCTTTTTCCTTGTAAACGGAAAGTAAGGGTTCATTTTCAAGGCAAATACCCATGGGAATCGACACTAAAGAATGGACAGTAGTGGTACAACACTAGGGATGGATAGCGAGCGAACCAACCTAACAAGAGTTCCATTCTAACTTTTTGGAAAGTCAAGCTCAAAGCCCTGCACAAATGAATGACAAACACAGCAAAGGGCAGGCCAACAAGGTGCAAATTCAAGGCAAATTATCCAATATTTGCTCCGTGATAGCTGTCTCCAATCAGATCAAACTACTTCCAGCTTTTAACAGCACACTCCTGCTCCCACGTTGAGAAAAAGGTTGAGCACTTAGTACTCGTTGTCACTTGTCACAGGCAAACCCTATCTAAAAAGGACCCGACTTTTCATCTGTCCTTGTTGGTAGGCAAGGAGTGTGAGTCACCTCACAAATTGGGCAAGAACATGTTGTGTGCTGCATTTATACAGTAGAAAGCTTTATGAATAGGAAAAGATTGGTTTAATCACTTCCGTGTAAAAGAGAAGGGGGCTATGAGGCCTATGAGCCTGCCTGTTCTTCAAGACCCAAAACCTCTTTCTTCCTTTTCAATGTATTCCTAGATTATACTGTGCTGGTATAACGAACCTTGGACTTGCAGTACTTTTCCTTCTCCTTAAGCTTTGCAGTTTCTCAGAAGAGAAAGGATATGTTCCACTAAAAGATCCTATTGACTTACCTGTGACACCATAACTTTCACTGTGAATTTGTCATGGGAATTGGTATATGCGGAGCAGACGGCTAACAAGAATATCTTGTACAATTTTCACCATCCATCTCATGAGTAAAAATTTAGAGACAAGTTTATCTCATTAACCGATTCAATCCAACCTCTCCATCCCAAAAGTTGTGGCGGACTAAACTGCTAGGGTTCGATTACGAAATTAAATTCAGGAAGGGGTAGGAAAACATAGTCGTTAATGCTCTCTCTAGAATACCCAGCAATGAGCTCAATGCACTAGCTTTATTCATAGTTTTCACTTACTTTCAGACATCAGGTCATGGGAAAGGTATACCAAGGCGAAGTCTTTTATCTAGGACTGCTACACATCCTCATTACAAGTGGAGTTAGGGTCATCTTATCAGAAGGCGCAAACTGGTGGCGGGTAATGATCTTGTGCTATAAAACATGTTAATAGCCATCTATCATGATATTGCTATAAGGGGTCACTCAGGTTCTGCAGTCACGGAAACAAAAGACTGGTAATGTATTTTATCGGAAAAACAACAAAAACAAGTGAGGCAATTAGCAGACAGAAGGAGAAGTGACAGAGTTTTTGAAGTAGAAGACTTTAAAACTACAGCCCTACATGCAAAAGTCAGTACCACAGCACAACCAACACAAGTTGTCAGCTAAGTATTATGGTCCATATACAATTATCGAGAAGATTAGAGAAGTTTCTTACAAGTTAAATCTTCCTTCCTCATCGACAATCCACCCTGTCTTCCATGTCTCCAAATTGAAGAGGAACCTGGGAATCAAAATGTTGCACACTCAATTGCCCGATTGTCCCAAGGAACCCGCTCTGCACCCTTAGGCAATCTTGGATCGAAGACCAGTCAGAAGGGGTCAACAGGCTGCAACTCAAATCTTAGTCCGTTGGCAAGGGTTGCCTCTCCCTCTGAGGCAACACGGGAATTCATTGATGAAGTGGAACTCAGATTTCTATCATTCAACCTCGAGGACAAGGTGTTTCCGAAAGGGAGAGAATTGTTGCAGGTGAATTTGGCTAATGAGGATTGCCAACAAAAAGAAAACAAGCCGAAGGGAATATTTGAAAAGAAATGACCGTTGCTAAGTGAATAGTTAATCGCAACGCACCGTATCAGCCCAATCCTTCCTTCTATTTATGCGCACTGTTTCAATAACAAGTGCAAATTACCTGTACTGAGAAGAATGCTAGATTAACATTCAATTATTCTGATTAATTGCTCTATATATGCTATGAGTTGTAACAAAATGACTATCGACAAAAATAAATAAGAAGAAGAATTAATCCAGTTATGGGTTCTTCTCCTCCCTCCACTCCCTACCTCTCTCCAACTTCTCTGGCATCTTCTTCCTTTCTCTCTTAACTTGGCTAACCAAACACGAGCACAATCACTCCACTAGATTCAACCCAGATAGGAGATTTCTTAATTGAGTTTTCTCCGAGAGGTAGAACTTTTACACGTGCTTCAAGAAAGTAATTGTGTTATCGAAATCTGCTCTTCCTTTTTTCTATTTCGATTGGAGTTTAGGGCAAAAGTTTCCTACTTTCTTTACCTCTGTGGTTTTCTGCAGCGGCTAGCTAGTGTCCATCATCAATCATTGTGTTAACCTATTAGCAACAATTATTTAGTCCTTTCTCATGATCACCGGCAAAAATCAGCGCAATCATACAGTACCTCCCATGTGGCATGATCAATCCAACTACATGCCAAAGGTTCAGTCCCCGGTTAAAATATAGGTGCAGTCTCTCCCTTATCACCAGAGGAACACCATGACAAATTCACAAGTTAAGGAAGATTAGTGATCTAGTCATGTTCATTAATCAAACAATGACAGTTACTCTAAATCCAAGATTTTTTCGGCGACAATGCCATAACTACGGTGAACGTCGCAACAACCTGACCCATGTGATGTGAACATGCCGATTATTGAATTATTGCTCAAATCATTGCACGGATGATCTTTCTAACATTCCAAATTGCTCTCATCTCATATTGTAATGACAGATTTGATTGAACAATTCAATCAAATCTGTCATTCCTTGGCAAAGATCAACCCAGATCACCTTTGTGCTCGCAGTACAAAAGATAGAGCTCGCATGCAATCTTAATCAGAATAGCGACTTTCACAACCTGAAATTTCTTATATCCTGCTGTTAAAACCCTTAAATGGTGGCCAACCCTCGCATAGAATCACTGCCGCTTAACATTCCAGCCTTGGAAAGGTCGTCTCCACAACATAACATGGAACTCTGAGTCTCATATCAACCAGTTCATTTCGGGTGTCAAGTCATCCAAACAAAGCGCCCTCCCTGTCATCAGAGTCAATTTATTTAAACAAAACAAAATCCAAAGCATAGCTTCTTAGCGGCACCTGCATTCAGCTTTACTACTTGTAGAACGCTTTCCATAACCTAGAAATCCGAAAGTAAAACCCCCGAAGAAGGCAAGAACAAGAGCTCAACTAGGGATCCATCATTGGTTCTTCTCCTAGTTATCTGACATCTGAAACCATGATAGATTCAGGGATCTGTAACCACACGACAAGCACATTCTGTAGAGCTACATCGTATTCACCTCCAACCAGTTCACTTGAACTATATATTTGCATACAAGTCGCCATTCAAATTGAGGAAACAATAAACAATATCTGACCAAGAATTTCACTGAGAAAAAGAACCACGAAGAAAAAAACTACAAAATCAGTCATGTCGACTACAATAACACAGAAAACTTCACTGCAATACCCATGTCTGTATTTAGGAAACTCAAGGAGGATTCTCTCTAAACAACCAATTTGAATTGTGTTACAGCTCATAAAATTGCCACTAACCATAAGAAATTAGTTAGTTCAAAGCAAGCACAACCTAACTAAAAACCTTGCTCTGGCACACCGCACTAACCCCAAGTCTCATCATATCCTATCCAAGCAATACAGCAAAGAATTAAGACGAAAAAGACAAATAACACGGACGGCCTTGCTTTCTATTTCTAAGAACACAATCAACCAAACAAACAAACTAAAAGTCAAAATTCCCCAGTAAATTTCCTCCAAAACAAACATCATCACTAATCACCTATCCCATCACACCAAACCCCCCCTGCTCCCTAACCATGCTAGTAGTAAAATAACTCTAAAAAAATAAAAATTGAATAGCCACTATCCTACCCTTTATCCATTGGCTTCGCAGCAAGTAACCCCATCATCTGCTTCTGCCTCCTCATCTCCACAACCTTCCTATGCGAATTCGAGTGCAATTTGCTGGAGAAAGTTGGACTATTTGCAGGTCGGTACTCAGGCACCAACCTACCAGACTTGTATCTCACCCCACAAGCATTGCACAATGTTTTAGGTCCATCTGGACCTGCCCGCCATTGTGGAGTCTTTTCAACACCACAATGCTGACATTTTCTCCCCAATTTTGCTACTGACACAGCCGGTTTCCTCCTTATGAAATTTTCCTGACTCCACCAACACTCTTGCTCTTGGATTTCTCGAGGGTGTCTATTGTGGCGTTTGCTACGGGCCTTAACAGGCACGCGAAGTCGACAGTAACTCATAATAATGTTACTATTACTGCTATTGCCACTGTTGCTGGTGCTGCTAGTAGTGCTGTTTTCGAGCACGGAAACTGGGCTGTGGTGCTTGGGAATGCTGCCTGGCTCACCGGAGAGGCTACCGAAGCAAGTTTCGACTGTTGGGAACGCATCTTTGTTAGATAACCACTCTAGATCTTCCTCTGCAAATTCCTGGGAAAATGCGAAAATGTCAACAAATAATCAGTAACTCAAAAGTCAAAACCCCCATATTTTGACAACATAAGAATGTCTGAGTTGACTCAACTGGTCAACTCAAGAACTCGGAATTAAACATGGTAAGAAAATTATAAGGATGCTGGGGGCCATGTTGTCTTTTCAATAGGAGTGGCTGCGTTACAAACTTGCAAGACTGTAAATGACAAGGATAAATTTATTGGCTACAACTACAACCTTGTGAAATACAGCTCATAACGATAAAGACTACAAGTTGGCATTAAATGTCCAAAACACCCTTCAAACTGCCGTCCTGTTTCAAGAGTTCAATGTGGTCAAAATTCTCCTTTGCAAAACTGTTTGAACAAAAAAATTCAACTTGCACCATTATTCGAGGCCATCCAGTTTGACTCAGCTGAGCCACATCATGCCGAGTCAAAAAAACTCGGCCGCTTCCCGGACAGAGTCGCCCGAGTCGACTCATAACAACCCTGAACCGAGCCGAGTCAGACAGGGTCTAGCCTTAGAGAGGGCGAAAACCGGCAGAGGCCGCAACTCTCGGCCTTAAGAACCCATAAAAGGAACACCCAGATAAAAAACTTACAGGTAACAAACTATGTTCCAAAACGTTGAAAGAAGCCGGGTGAAGGGCATTAGGGTTAAGGGAAGGAAGTGCCCTTCTGGATTTTTTGCTGTTCCTCTGGCGTTCTTCACCATCCTCCTCCTCTCCTATATCAGAACAGAAGTCCAAAAGGTCATCCACCATGAAACAAGCAGCCGTGTCTAGAGACTCCATTTCTTCGAAGATAAAGAAGAAGAAACCCAAAAAGGATTTTGTTTTTGGTTTGTTTTCAGAGGGATTTTTGGTGTTTTGAAGGAGAGAGAGAAAGTTTCTCGTTTCTTTTGGCTAATATTATCTCACGATGAACTCGAGGATTTTTTGCCTTTTTTTTTTCTTTATCGGTGGGAACGAGGGGACTTTTTTTTTTCGTGTGTGTGTTTATTTTTTCTTTTTACATTTCTTAAATCATTTTGGTTGATTTTGTAACGACTAGTGGGTTTGGTTAGGTAGGGTAAGGTATTCACTGTTTTTTTATTTCAGATAAATATATTAAAATAATATTTTGTTAGATTTATTTTTAATATTAACCTATAAAAAAAATTATTTGAAACTAAGAAACAAATTTACATGAAATAACGCTTTTCTATTTACCTCGTATAAAAACAAAAATTTGTACAGAAAAAGGAAACATGCACGTTCAAAGTGATAAGCATTGGCCCTGGAAAATAAAAATAAAAATAAATTCAAGAATCATGAAATTTATCAACAACCCACGGTCCTTTACAATTTATATTCCCTACGCGTTTAGTTGTACAGTAAGGTGTCGTTATTACATATTCAATGTAAGTGGCAAGGGAGTTTGCTCCTTACACTATCATTTAAGACTTTGTTTTTAAGAAAGTTTGCAAGCAAAATAATTTTCACGAATATATAATTATATCTTAATCAAAGAATATTCTAGTTTTGATATAAAAATATATCCCAACGTGCCTTTATTCCTATAAAAAACACAGTAAATTTTATGCTTCCCAGATTAGCTTTCAACGCAGGCATAAACGTAAATAAGGTAAAAAGAGAGTGCATTAGGGTAAGAAAAGATACTTCTTGATAGTTAAAAAGATAGGTCCCTTTTTTTTAAAAAAATATTCTGATATAATAATATTAAAAATAAATTTAAAAAATAAAAAATAAATATTATTTTAATAATATTTTTAATAAAAAACACTTTAGAAAAAATAACACTAAAAAAAAAAAAGACGGGGGGCCGCTTACGCAACGGGCAGGCCTAAAATGCGACGGTCATTACAATGCGTGAAATGCATGCCTTCCAATAAGGTCCGCCGCCCACGTCGCTGGACCAATTACATATTGACACGCAGAGACATGGAAAATAAAAATCCCCCAGCTTTTGACCTCCCTGATACCGCACGTAGCGGCGATGATCCTGTGATCCCTCGACCAGGCACCTGCTATGTACTAGGAACTGCAGTTGAATGGGTTTAGTGATGTACTTAGAAAGAAGTTTACAAATAAAAAAATTAAAATTTTTTATTTTACTCCAAAATATATTAAAAATTTTTATAAAAAATATTTTTAATATTGAGACATTTTAAAAATAAAAAATAATTTAAATTAAAAAAATACAGTTAAACTGCAATGTACAAATGGTATAATTTTGGGCCCTTTGATTTGTTTTGTGGGACCCTTTTGCATGTGCATAGAAGGGGTCCACCCATTGCGCGTTACCCATTTGGGATGGTGACAGGTGGGTAAGGAGATGGGGTTGTCGTGTTCTTTCTTTCATGAACGCGAGAGTCACGTGCTATTAATGAGAATCACTGAAAAGCTATAACATAAAAATGATGTTTGTAAATGCAATGGAGATTTTTTTTTAATAAAATATTATTTTGTTTTTAAATGTGTTAAAATAATATTAATTTTATATTAATATACTAAAACATTTAAAAAATTCTACAAATTTTAATTTAAAATAAAAAAACCTAATTCTTATGAAAAACAGGTTAAATATCAATTCTAAACGCTCTAGAGATTCAATGAATTGCCTCTGTTTTCGTTTTTCAGAATACTAATATTCAAATTATCAAGTCCCTTGGTCATGGTTAGATCAGGTGCTGCGCAAACGTAATTACCAAATGCTAACTTTAATATCTGAAACTAAACCCATCTTATTAGTTATATAACCTTTATCGCAATCTGAAATTGCATCCAAGCCATGTTTTTTTATATAAAAAAAAATATATTTAAGATTGTTTTTATAATTTTTAAATTATTTTAAAGTAGAGATATAAAAAAATTAAAAAATATATATTATTTTAATATTTTTTTCATGCAAAATACATTTTAAACACAATCATTATCATATTTTCAAACTCTATCCTGACATGTCCTAACTAGGAAAGACAATTGAGGGTTTTTATTGTTCGTACCTATATTCAAACTCAAAATAACTACTCAAACCATACAATTATGAAAATTTGATGCTCCAACACAACTTGATTAAGTTTTAATTTGGACTTGTTTGTTTCTGTGTTTCAAAAGTATTTTTTTAAAAATTAAATTTTTATTAATTTTAAATTAATATGTATTTAGTGTTTTAAAATTATTTTGATGTGCCGATGTTAAAAATAATATTTTTTAAAAAATAAAAAGATATAATTGACATGTATTTTAGCACAAAAAATTATTTGAAAAGCAATTAAAATCATATTGAAAAACAAAATTTTAAATTATTAATACATAATTAGTTCAACCACATTAATAAGTACCCATCAAAACAACTATAACTCAGAGTTGAACCTACTCAAACCCCAAATACTATAATTTATAATTATTAATACATAATTAGTTTAATACATATTTGATTTTTTAAAATTTTAAAGTTATTTATCTATTTCGAGCCGGGTTACGGTTTTTAGATGAATATTTATACCTAACTTATACTCGACCTTTTACCTTTAGTTTTACCCAAAACAGGATTTGAAACTTGATCACATCTAAAAAAACTCTATCTGTTCGAGTTGGGGAGAATTTTTCATTTTCAGCACTATTGGATCAACATAATAATTCGTTGACTTTAAACTTTGTGCAAGTCGAGATTTTTTTAACTAATTTTTTTTACCAAAAAAAAAATCCTACAAGACTTGGCCACTTTTAAATTTGATTAAAGAGAGCTTATCACGTTGAAATAAAGGGAAAAAGGAATATTAAGAAAAATTCCGTTTGTATCAAAGTGCTTTAGGTCTCCGGTGGCCTGCCTGCCCACACAATTACCGGCATAAAGCCCAATGGACTTGTCCACCTTATAACTGTCAAGAGATCCATGATGACTTGGGCCCAAGTACCATGGTCCTCAATTTATGTCCTCCTCATGTCCCGTGTGCTTCCTCCTGTATTCAAATTCATTTTTGATGCAACTACACCAGTGCTCTTTTTAATGATTTGGTTGTTTTTAGGTTTTAAAAGTGTATTTGAAATAATATAATTTTTTTTATTTGTTTTAAATTATTTTTTTTAAGGTTTTTTAATGTTTTGATATGTCAAGTTAAAAATAAAATTTAAAAAATAAAAAATATTTTAATATATTTAACAAACACTTTAAAAAATAATCGATACTGAAATATCAAACAAGAACTTAGTGAATTTATTCTTTAAAAAATAATTATTTTCTTTAATGCATCTAATTGAAAAGAAGATATGTTTTAAGACCATGGTTCTAGAAAAAAAAATACTTAATCTCAATTAGATATAAAATATTCAAAAATACCCTCAAATGCTGAAAAAAACCTACTGTACCCAAAATAATTCAAATTTATTAATGTATGAATTAGTAATAAATCTAACATAATCAAAATTAAATTAGAGCCCACATCGAAATTTATCAAGACCAATGGGCTTTCTTCAATCGAGCTAGAACTTGAAAAGACTGGACAACAACAAGGCCTATGCCATTCAGACTCTTTAACCGAAAGAAAAAAGGCCTGCATACCCAACGTCGTCGTTTTGTAATAAAATTTATCATTTTATCTTACTAGACACGTGGCATACAGTACAACGTCATCCTGTAAAAGCACAAACAAAAATTCAGCTGAAATTGTTTACCGCTACACTGACTACAGCGGTAGAAGGAATGAAGAAGCTTCGCGTATATAAACCAATCTCCATCGAAGACTAGAGGAGCTAATATGAATCTGTGAAATTTTTTTCTGAAGAAAAGGTGTAAAAGATGCAGGGGCTGACCCTTTCAAAAACACCACTAACTTCAAGTGGTAGCAGCACCAAACCT
>CAXHTJ010000853.1:0-78794 GCA_964019445.1 Populus tremula | reverse complement strand
ATATACTATTAAACTTGCGTTTTCTTCATGCTAGGTTTTACCTTTCTTTCAGCAGACATTGACTTGGTATACAACCACCTAAAAGATTCAGAGTCATTGACTGCTTATTGGGAAATGGTCTCGCTCTTAGAAAACTCCCGAGCATATCATTTTCCATTCCATGGAATGAATAGACTTGAGAGAGAGATTTAGAAAAATCAAATTGACCAAGTTGATTAAAATCATATCTGGTTTAGGACTACTTATGTCATTGACGTATGTTCTTTATTTTAACTCTATAATCTGTTGTCCCTTTCAGGGCCTACTACAGGTGCACCAACCAAAACTTGTACAATTGCCCAGCCAAGAAACAAGTTCAGCGACTTGATGACGATCCCTGCAGACTTGAAGTAGTATACCGTGGCGAGCACACTTGCCACATGTCTGCCACCGCACCATCAGCTCCACCACCAGCACCGGGAATTACTCAAGAGATGGCCCAAACTATGATTGGTCAGCCTCAACCATCCGCAGCAACTTCTCTAGGCAGATGGGTGGAATTTCGTCTGGGTCCTGGAGGTGGTGCTGGCAGCAGCAGCAGCAGCAGCATGGCTGCAGGTAGTAGCGGCGGTGCGGCTGGTCCCTCCACTGCTGGTCGATTTGGTAAAGAGGCTGATTACCCTATAGCAGATATGGCTGATGCCATGTTTAATTCTGGCAGTAGTAGCACCAACAGCATGGAGCTTATTTTCCCTTCCATCTCGGAAGAAAAAAGGGATCAGCCAAGCGACAAAAACAATTGACACAGGAGCGCTAGTTAGTTAGAATGGATGGATTTCCTTTAATTTGCTGTCTCTTTGAGGGGAAAACATAGTTACTCAAATTGACAGGTCAATTCATTAATTAAGGCATCGATTTGAAATTGTAAACATGGCTGTACTGATTCTTCTCTTTCCGTGGGACTTGCTGGGTTAGCGAGTATGATTTTGATAGCAATTTTTTGTTCGTTTCATATTGGTTGATTGCTTCAAGGGCAGGCAAGAAATCTCCTCATAGTAGTTTATGCAAAGATCATCCTTAAACGTGTACATGTTAGTCAGATGTTGGTGTAGACATTTGTCATCAACAGTAGTGTACACTTATCTGTCTGTACTGAAGAACAGTGTAACTCGCTGGCCTCTGTAAGAATAAAGAATACGAGGTTTCTTCCTTGCTAATCTTCTACCTTTGGCTTTTTCGAGGCAACATTGCATACCTTGCTCATTAAGAAATATGAATCACCAATAAACTGTTGATACTAAACCTGGATTAAAATTAATATCATAAAAAAGTGTTTATCTAGGACTTTGTCCTTGTTCATCGCTAACGTACATTCGCTAGCTCGACAGGACGACTGATTGACCAATTAATGACCTGATACGTGTGTCCTAATTTCACATAAACAGTATGCTTAAAATCTTTGAGTATCCTCTTAATCAATTTGGTCAAAATATTGAACCATTAAACTCTAGATTTTGGTTATTTTAAAGCCTCGTCTTTGATTTGTAGTAGAATATTGACCATGTGGTCCATCAGTCAACAAATAGTAGCCAATGCCATGACGACATTTGGCCACCTGATTTCACACTCAATGTTAACTTAAATAAGAAACTTTAACGAAAAAAATGTACATAGTATTAATCTAAATATAGGGAGCGATAGAATTAAAATATTCATTGCATCTATTATTTCGGTTTTAGATTTTATGATACTGTAACCAAATTGGGTGAAGAGCTGAGCCTAAGTGACCGGAGAACATTTGGATTCGAATCAAGTGACTCGAAAGTACTTCTAAGGGTCCATGCAATACCGAATGACTTGAGGTCGGGCTCGAGATTGGATCCATGTCCGGCTATCAAAAAAAGTTGTCCTGTCTTATTATTAATATATGTAAAAGATCTAAAAATTTAAGCTATATATAATTTATAATAATATCTTATTATTAGACGAGATTAAAAATGTATCTTTAATATATCTTTGGAGAAGAAAGCATTTTGAGTTTAAAACTTATATAAACTTACATCACCTTATACTATTAATTTTATCAAATAAAATTGAGGTGATGTGATTTAAACTCGTAATCGCTTGATCAACAAGGCTCTCATTTATATCAAAGAATTGTACCATTTAAAAGCTTAAATAGTTAAATGAGACTCTAAGATATAATTTATATTATTCTCTAACAATATATTTATAAAAAATTTAAATATTCGATAGTAATTCTACGATGCGAAAAGGTGTAAGTTTAACATCAAATTAAAAGGATTTTAAAGCTGAATGACCATTTTATAAAATCAATGAAAAATCTCATGTCGAAATAACCGTTTTGTGAACTTGTATTTGAGGTATGAGTTCAATTACTCCTGTCCAATTCTTCAATACTTCCACGAACTGTCACAATCCCAATGTATCTGTGGCACAGGAAGGAAGAATCACAAGGGAGCAAGATTGGCATTAAATTTTATAAAATCTTACGTGAGTGCAATTTCAAAATTATCTATTAGCAAGTAGTTTTATTACATCTAGCTGCAAGAGTAGGACCATCGTGGAACTCAAACCTAAAAATTGGTATTTAATCCAAATTTTCATGGAGCAGTTGGAACCTTGACAACGCCAAAAACAATTACTTTAAGGTTGTTTGAGAGAGGTCTATACTTAGCATTGTTTCTAACAACATTTATTTTTTTTTTATAACATAAACCTGATCCTCATCAAGAAGTGGTCTGAATTTTTCAACCAGTGATGTGTGTATAGAGCCGTGGATAAGGGTGTGATTGAAACGCACAAAGATTAGCAATTGGGCTATTAATTATCTATTTTAAATAGTATTTCATTGATCTGTATAAGGATAATAATGTCCGAAGAACAAGCTTCTCATCAAGCAGTATGAAATCGGAACTCAACATTTCGTTTGTTTTTGCTTTGATCGCTTTCCACGAGCGAGTCAAGAGTACTTTTTTTTTTTTTTTTTAATAAAGTGTTTACGGAAAACATATTTCAGAAAGTTTTTTTTATGTTTATTTCTAGTAAAATATCTTACAAAAAATTGATTAATTAAAAAATATTTTACAGTTAACATTCAAACATAGTTTATTTATTGAAAAATATTTTTAACTCATAAAGTTCCATAAATTTTTTTATAAATAGTAATGAATTTCCAATATCATCCATCTATTTCAACTACATCTTAATATATCTCATAATCGCTTCCTTCTCCACCATCATCTCTTCTTTTACCACAACCACAACCACTATCTCACCATCACACTACCGCCACAACCAGAAAATTGAAAAATACAAACAAAAATACCAACCGAAAAATTTTTATTGGTAGATTGCGGTGAACTTTACCAATGGAATAGTTTGCTATGTCTGTCGGTAAACACTGGCTAAAAAAATTTATCAGTATATACCGAGGGAATTACAGTGGAAAACAAAAAAAAAACAATAAGATACAATGAAGTGTTATTTTTACATAAAAAAAATAAAAATGGAATATATAAACATGTCAACAATATTCGTTCATGAATCTATCGGTAATATTTAAGTTATGACCTAGTGAGCGACCCCCTTCTCCCATCCTTTATTTCTTCTTCTTCCTTTATTTTCTCTGTAAAAAATAGTAAATCCCTTCCCCCTATTTTATTATGAATTAACTTCTCATCACCACAAATCTGCCCACCCCAACACTTAGTCTGTCAACAACACTGTTCTGATTTAATTTTTTTTTTTTATGGTTTCCCACATCAAGTAAGCAAAAGTATCCATTTTTTGTTTGAACAAAATTTTAAAATGATAATTTTTATTGCATATTTTTTTATAGTATATCTAGTATGTTTGTGTGTTTACTTGCTTTATAACCTTTTCCCATAAAAATTTATTGTATGAATGTATGATTTGTACATGGTAGAGTTTGTTTGAGATTTTTAAAAATTGTATTTGTTTGTAATTTGATAAAATTGATTTTGATTTTATAACTTAGGTGTTTTGTAATGAAATAAATAATGACTTATTTAATGGGTACGTTTTATATGTTGTCAATTGTATTATTGAGTTGAAAATTTTGGTAAATGTGTAGGAATTTGAACTTATGTAGATAATTGATAATGATTTAAGAGTACTATTAAAATAGATTCAATTAAGTTTGAGCTAAACCAATGTTAGTTAATTTATTTAGTTCACATAATTAATTAATACATGTTATCATCAATGTTCTATATAGGTTTGATATAAGTAACGGATTATCATTCATGGATGTATCGAGATTCACTTTAAGGGTTGCGTTGGATGGATTATTGTAATGAAGTTATGGGTTTTATTAATTACGCATTATTTAATTTGAGAAATACTAGTGGAGGAAATATTAGAAATATAATTATGGATGCAATGAAAATGAATCAGGGTTATGCATGTGAATGTTCAATTGCAGATGAAGAACCAAATGTAGACACAACCAAGTTTTTTGATCTTTTAAAAGATTTTGGCAAATCATTATGGGATGGGTGTACAAATCACAGTAAATTATTGCTTGTTGCACATGTATTTATCATCAAGTCAGATAATGGGCTAAGTAAGGCCGATTATAATAGAATTATTGAATAAACGATAAGCATTTTACCTGAAGGGAATAAGCTAAACGAAAATTTCTATGCTATGAAATCCATAATGAAACCTCTCAGCCTAAGATACTAGAAAATTAACATGTGTGCAAACTTCTGCATGTTATACTACCTTGAAAATACATATTTGACCAAGTGTAGAAGTTGTGGACATGCTCAGTATAAACTCATAACTGACAAAGAAAGGACTCTTGTCGCACATAGAAAATTAAATACTTCTCAATCACTCCTAGACGACAAAGGTTATTCATGTCTCCCAAGATTGTTAAGCAAAAGACATGGTATCATTTACATGATACGGTGGATGGAGTCATGGTGCACTCATCAAATGATGAAACCTGGTAAAATTTTAATAAGGTGCATCCTCAGTTTTTAATGGAATAAAAGAATGTACATTTGGGTTATATATACATGGATTCAATACATTCAGGTCATTTGCTGCTCCTTATTCTTGTTAGCTGGTGATACTTATGATTTACAACTTGCCACATTGAAAGTGTATGAGGGCAGGGTTCATGTTTTTATCTATGATCATACCTAGTCCTAATAGTTCAGGTCAAAATATAGATGTTTATCTTTGACCGTTGATTGATGAGTTGAAGCAGTTGTGGTCATTCAAGACTTTGACTTATGATGTCTCAAGGAAACAGAATTTTCAGATGAAGGCAGCTTTGATATGGACTATCAATGATTTTCCTACATATAAAATGGTTTTTGGTTAAAGCATGCATGGAAAATTAATGTGTCCATACCGTATGAAAAATAACGAGACTTTCATATTAACAAATGATTGTAAAACATCTTTTTTTATTGTCACTCTCAATTATTTCCAATGGATCACAAATATAGAAAGAGCATAAAGAACTTCTTTATTGGTAAAATTGAAATAGATGTTACACCACTAGTACCATCGAGTGAAGAATTGTAAGACATGGTGTTGCAGTATAATGACATTGTGTTTAGTTTTCAAACCAGCAAACAAATGTTTTCTGGTTTTGGTGTGACCCATAATTTGGTAAAGTGAAGTATTTTTCTAGTAGCTTTCTTATTGGAAAACCAATCCTTTCCGCCGTAATCTTGATGTCATGTACATTGAAAAAAACGTGTTTAAATATATTTTTAACACAGTTAAGAATGTGTTTGATTAATCCTTTCCATTGCAGTCACAATATCCATAAAATGAGTTGATGAATTTACTAATCAAGTATTCAAAATAGAGGGTCAAATTGGATTATGACAATTGTCTTCTCTTTAAAATACTTACTGTACAAAGTCTTGTGAAAGACTTTGTATAGTAAGCTTGTAAAGAAAAATAATGTTTGAAATGAAAGGGATCAACACCCTTAGAAATCACGAAGGTAGGAAGAAAAATGATCTAACACCTTTAAACTCCAAAAGAGAGGCCCGACATCCTTAGAGATTTCATTTTGAAACGAAAGGGATTCGACACCTTTAAGTTCAACAAAGGAATCCAACATCCTCAAAAATCACGTAGTCAGAAGGAAAAGGATCTAACACCCTTAAATTAAAAAAACATAATCTAACACCCTTGAAAGTCATGTTTGAAATGAAAGGGCCAAACCTTGAAAATCATGTTTGGAATGAAATGGCCAAACATGAAATCATTTTTGCACATGGCCAAACCTTTCAAAAAATAATACTTTCTTGAATCTTTTTTGAATTCGCGTGTGTTTTGTTACTCACAAATATGTTTTAGTACGTTGTGTTCGCCTTTGTAAAATAATGTTTTTATTGCATCTTAGGTTTTTATAGGGTTTTGTAATTTGTTTATAAAGCTCATTAAGGTTTGGTCCCGATAACACATAGGTTTTGATATATATATATATATATATATATATATATATATATATATATATATTGTTAATAAAGAAAATAATAAGCATTCATTTTGCCTAGCCCAAAATTGGTATATCATTTCTAGAAATGGTAAATTCCCGATGGAGAAATGATAATTAAGAAGGAGAAATTTTATAGATGGGGATAAAAACTTATAGAAATGTAACTTAAATTTTGAATGAAATAAAGTTAAAAATCGGTATGCAAAATATCAATCTAGTGACGAATCATGTAAATTCTCCAATTGGGTAAAATGTTTGTCTAAAGGGAACTTTTTATGAATTGGGATGAAAGTAGTTATACAACAACAACAACAACAACAACAACAACAACAACAATAATAGATTATGATTTTGAATAAAATAATGTATGATTTTACGCACGAAAAACATTGATCGGTAGTATAATCTCCACATATAATCGTGTTATTTTGAATGAAATAGGTGAAAGATTTGAGCAAATTTTTATGATGATTATGGATGGAAGTCATCAATGAATTATTTTGTAAATCATGATGATTTAATTAAATGAAATGGTACACAAAATTCAGATTTTAGGGTAAATTATCTAATATCTAGTTTTACGGTAATCATATCTCTCAATCCGATCATTGGATTGTACTAAATTTTTATGAAGAGTCTTTTGACATAATTTTCTATCTTGGGTAAAACTTTTAAAGTCAATCAGAATTCATGAAGGCTATATAAAATTACCAGTTGCTGAGAAATATTACCTGAAATAAGTGAGAAGGGCATTATGGTCACTATACTTGATAAAAAACATGTCGGCTATATTTAAATGAAGGAGTTTACGGTAATAAGAAGAGAAAAAAATCTCTTTTTTTCTCTATTCTTTCATCTTATCTTCCCCTTGGAGAAATAATATAAGAGTTTGATTTTTCTTTTTATGTTGGAAGAGTGAGTTGGTGATGAAATCATCCAAGCACTTAAACATAAAGCTTGGGAAATAATCTAGAGAGAGAATTTAAAGAGTAGATAGAGAGAAAACACATTAATGGTTGAAAATTGTGTATCTCTATTGTCCACTATTGGATTAGGCTGAGTTTTGGGTATGATGTTTTTCTCATTGTTCTTTTTGAAGGGATTTTTTATATTAGTCTTTGTTTGAGAGATATTGCTAGAAGAATTTTTTTAGAAAAACACCCTTCTAGACAGTCTTAGTTGCCAACAATTTTATCCTCCTTCCATCGTTGGATTGGTCTGGAATTTGGATACGTTGTTCTTTTAAATGTTCTCTAAATTTGAAAAGGTGAAGATAATAAACAAACACTATGAACAAAAATTGTTCTTCCTGGACAGTAGGTTTGTAATTTTTAGATCAGTTCGGTTAAATCTTATTTTATTGTAATTGAATCGTTGAATGAAGCTGATTTTTTAATATGTGATGTGTATGATGATGAACTACAACTTTACCAACTAGATTTGCTTGAATATTTGTATACTATGAGTTATGTTGTTTTAAACTACTACCCAGAACAAGTTCTGTTACTATAGCAACTCACCGAGTCATTATAGCAATTCGGTATCGTAGTTCATCAATACTATTCATTTCATTAGCTAAATCAGGAGGAAACTTCCCTAATTCTTGAAATTAACATTCATGTGGGTTTATTTATTATTGTTGTTGGGTTATTTGAGTGCATGAAAATTATTTGAATTGGAGCAATTGTATAAAGAATTAGAAAACCCTTAATTTTCAACTTTAGGGTTCATAAAGGAAGTTGAGGAAAGAGTATATTGTTATAAATTGATTTAACAATCATGAAATGAGTGTTAATTAGGGTGAAAACAAGAAGAAGTTATGGAGAATTTCGAAATAAACCAAGAAAAACTCTCCCTTTTAAAACCGGCCATGATAGAGAAAATAAACAAATGATGGGAATTTGTTTAAAACTTATGAATATGTATGGTCTTGTAATGAATATGAAAGGAAGATTGTATTAAAATGAGTTTTTAGTTGTGTTGAAAAAATTATATGTTCTTTACATGAGAAGAAAGTGTAAGTGTTGTAATGTTATGAAGAAATTAACCATAAATAATAAAGGAGACTTAAGTTGTCTTGAATTATTTTGATGTTTGTGTGAAATTATGTTAATTAGTGTGTCCTGTAGTTGTAGTTGATTTCGGACATTAAAATTCATTAGAAAGAAATTAAGTCATTTGTACATTAACAAAAATATATGGACATTGAGAAGAATTATATATATAAATCACACATTAAATGTTAAAGTAATATGTGTGTGTGTGTTTAAGTGTTTGATAAATATTAGTTGCTGATTTGTAATGTATTAAACATGATTTGTGATGTATTAAACATGACATGAGATTGTGATGTATTAAACATGAGATTTGTGATGTATTAAACTATTTTAGCTTGTCACTTTTATTTTGTAAACTACTTTTCTCACGTTGAGTGATTTACTATAAGTGTTATTCAAAATGAGAAAGCAGAACGTCTTCACCTAGACATGATTGCATTTATGTTCTTATCTTTTCGTTTTTTTTTTAATTTTAGAATAAAACTCTTCTTAACTAAATTTATTTTTATAAATATTCTATTAGATTTTATTTAATAAACAATGCTACTAATAGAAATACATGTTATTGTTAAAATAAAAAAAATACATTTTTCACATAATTATAATTATTATATTTTGTTTTCACTAATATCTATTTTAATTATTATATAATTAAATAAAAATAGATTTTGAAAAGTGTGTATACGCTGTTATCGGCTTACTGCTTAGAACATCGAATGGGCCAACAGAGATATAAATAAAATAAAGTAGGAGTGCAAGGCAGCAGCCTTGTACTATGCTCAGGAGTTGTTCACCTCCATTGCTCTTACTGAGGATGCTGTCATCATCACCTCATACCTTAAACCCTAACCCTACATTTCTAACTCCTATGAAATCAACCACCCAAACCCTTAATTCATCGCAAAATCATAATCACCCTCTACTCTTCTCTAATAACCCTAAGGTCTCTCTTTCAAATTCACACAAATTACCTCAAAACGTGACAGTCTCTAGCTGCTTCTCTGGGTCTGCTAGCACAGACCAACTTAGCTTTTCGGGCGCACCCGGATCCAATAACTCGAACCCAGAATCAACTCTTGTAGTGGTTTCTTTCTACAAATTCGCTGATTTTCCTGACTATGCTGACATGAGAAAGCCCTTAAAAGAGCTTTGTGAAGAATTGGTACTTTATTTCTATCATTATCTTTCGTGTTTTTTTTTTTTTTTTTTTATATATGTAGTATCTAATCTTGATGTGTATTTGAATTGTAATGCCGTAAATTTGGGATTTTTCTTTTTAATTGTCTTGTTATAGGCTGTGGTTGCTTCTTAGTTTACTTTCCAAGTGAATGTGGCATGAAGAAAGTGGATCTTTGAGATTTTAGGAATCATTGATGTTGCCAATAAAAGCAATTTTATTTTTATTAAGAAATGGGAGCGCATTCAATCTTAAATCTTGCAGTAATTACTGATATTAGCTTCTTTTTAGAAAAAAAAATTTTCTTTTAAAATGGAAGAATAAACGAATCTGGAATAGGACATGGTAGCCAAACCTGTAGTGTCTGGGACTATCCTTTTTTTGCTTTGAGTTTAGCAGATTTTAGATTTTTGTTTTCTAGGCTGGATAGTGTTTACGTGTCTGACCTTGTAATTTGCACTTCTTTTTACATTGTTCTTCTGCTGGTCAAGTTCATCCATTGTGTTTGCACCTTGCCAAGCTGATGCTTTTCAGCGTGTTTCAGGTGGGATCATTCTTGCACCAGAGGGAATTAATGGCAGTATCTGTGGGACTTGGGAATCAGTGGAGAATGTTCTTGGATTCATCCAAAGTGATGACAGGCTAAAGGGGTTAAGACAAGTGGAGTCACCTGTTAGTCCCGAGGAGGAAGCTATCCATCATGGACACACAAGTGGTTCTCCTCTTGCTGCAGGGGAAGATTCACCCTTCCGCTGGGATCATGTGAGGGTCAAGTTGAAAAAAGAGGTATTGCTTCATAAACAGGAGAATTTTCATTTTGTTTGGAGAGACTCGTGATTATGGGAGATACATGTCATGTATTGTATAACGAGGCTATTCCTATATTGTTCTTTCTTTATGAATAAGCAGATTGTTACTCTTGGAATGCCCTCAATCTCACCTAATGAAAGGGTTGGGAAGTATGTGAAGCCAAGGGACTGGAATGCATTGATTAGTGATCCGGATACAGTGAGTATAATATAATATTATTTCATTTTTTTCTGTTGTTTATTATAATGTTTTATTTTCCCCTATCTTAAGATATTTCGAGTGTCTCACACCACGTGCTTGCTTTTCCTATTATTTAAAGAAAGAGGTTGAGTTTGGATACTCAACTAAGACTTACCCTTACCCCAAAACTAGTTAGGGTTGGTTGTGTTTGTGAATTGATATATGGCTAAACTTTATTTCTGTTAATCGTCCACAAATTTTCATCTCAATAATTATTTAGTCCATACACGGTGCAAGTTTTCTTTCTTTTTTTTTAAGCTAAGTGTTTCTGTGAGTTAGATGATGCTATTCCAATATTTTAAGATTTTGACATGTTTAAAAGTTGGCATTTTCTGTTTAAGTACTGTTATTAAATGGATGGATTTGATGTTTTCTGCTTTTTATTCCTTAACAAACAGATAAAAGGCTTGTCAATCTTAGCATTGCATGCTATGGTGTATTGTTCGGCAGCTGTAATTATAACTGCAACAACACACGTGTTTTTAAGCTGTTGACAGATGAAGTCAGGAGTCTTTTTTTTATTTAAATTGTAATGGTGTGTTCCAACCATGTTAGAATTGATTATATTATTCTGATTATACAGCATTCATGCAAAGCTTAAGTTTCCTACAATAAAAAATTGTTTCTGACTTTCAATACATAAAATCGAACATAATTGATTTTACAGTATTCTTGCAAAGCTTAAGTTTACAACAATGAAAATTTGTTTCTAAACTTTCAATACATCAAATCAAATATGATTGTCAAAATTGGATATGATAAGCTCCATAAAAATTAAGTTTAGAATTGAGTTTTGGTGTTTTTCCCTTTCTTTCTTTGTTTAGATTGAGGTGTTAATATAGATAGGGCATAGTTGGAGTTTAATTTAATAGTGTTTTCCCACTTTCTACAGTCTGATCTTGTAATTGATCCTATGCATAGGTGGTAGTTGATGTGCGAAATAACTACGAAACTAGAATTGGGAAGTTCAAAGGAGCTGTTGATCCTTGTACCTCAGCATTTCGTGAATTTCCATCTTGGGTGGGAGATGAGTTCCAACATGCAGAAACTGATGAGGTGAACTGTTCTGGTGGAAGCACTGATAAAGAAACAAAGAGCCCAAACAAGAAAATGCCTCAGAAAGTTGCAATGTACTGCACAGGAGGAATTCGATGTGAAAAGGCTTCGAGTTTTCTCCTAAATAAAGGTTTCAAAGAGGTGATTTTCTATTTGAATTCTTTCTTCTGCCATGCATTTTGATGAACTTACTAGTTGATTGTATGGTGTTTGATAAACATGATCTTGTACCTTGTGGTCACATACTAAAGGTGATCTTTTGATTAATATTATAGTGTGTTCAGGTTTTAATTTTTAATGAATCCACAAATCATGCACTGTAATAGCAGAGGCTAATTTCCTTTCGTTTTCTAGATTCAGAGTTCAGACTTAATTATACATCTAGTACTTTTTTGGTTTTCTGCTGAGATATATGGTAGTTGTGTTCTTCACAAAATGCATTACCACTGCCAAACAGCATTAAGTGCCTGCCTTTATCTGACCTCAGTTTGTTTGTTGTGATGTTCTTGCATTTTGTTTGTATTTGAGCAGTGTTAGCGTTTTTGGTTGGGTATTGATATTTTGATCCTTCAATTATAATTGTTTGCCAGGTTTATCATTTGGAGGGTGGGATTCTGAAATACCTTGAGGAAATTCCAAAGTCAGAGAGCTTGTGGGAGGGTGAGTGCTTTGTTTTCGACAAACGAGTCTCGGTGGAGCATGGTTTGGAACAAGGAACTTTCAAGCTTTGCTATGGATGTAAGCAACCGGTTAGTGACGCTGACATGGAAGCACCGGAGTGGGAATATGGAGTTTCTTGTCCCTATTGTCTTTCATCAAAATCTGAAGAAGAGAAGGAGAGGGCAAGAGCTCGGCAAAGGCAGTTTGAAACTTGGGGCGTTATTGGGGGTCCTGATAAGGGTCGCCGACCCACGTTTAAACCAGATAGTAACAACAGTGATGCTAAACAGCAGCTTTCAAGTGCATTTTAGCAAGTGTGGAAGACGAGATATCACATGGATAGTTTCGATGGAACTTGCTTCCAAAAGTTTCTATATTTTCTCCCCTTGCCGTGGATTGTCTCTCTTCCCCTTCAAAAGCACTTTGTCCATTTCGCCATGAATAAATGTTGAAGAGATGTGGTATGGGGATTTTAGACTGACCATTTTGTTTTGCTGAAAGCATACCAAGGATGAGTTGATGAAAAAAAAAGGCGAGAAAGAAAAGAGAAATTGGCGCAATTTCTTGGGAATGGAGAAAGATGAAAACTATGATGAGGGGTTATTTAATTAATAAGCTAATATTAGGCAAGGAAAAATAATTAAAGCCACGCTGTCATAGTGCTTTTTTTTTTTTTTAATTGTGGATGTCCACCCACTAGACTAATTTTTCGAGGTACTGAAGTTAACTGACTTTACTGTCATGGTGTTGTTGCTATTTTCAACCCATGATAAGACTAACAGTATTTTAAAAACACATTCTTCTGAATTATTTAGATTATATTGTTTTTTAAAATAATTTGACATGATATGAGTCCATTACTGCCTTAATGTAAAAATAAATTGGCTTTAAAGTCACGCTGTCAGTTTACGTGTATTTTAATTAAATTTTTAAAGTTTTGAAATTAACAATTAGGTAAACCTTCAGCAACCGATCTTACTAGTGTTTTAAAACACGGACTGGCCTGACGGGTCGACCCGGGCCTGAGACCGGTCTGGATGGAGGCAAAAACTTGTTTGGGAATTGGCCCGGGGAAACCAGGTCGACCCGGAACCTGGTCCACCTGGTCAATTTTTTTTTTATATTGCCAGTCATTAAACGACGTCGTTTTGGTTTGAAGAAGTTTTCTCGTAATTTGTATTAGCTCCTTCCACGAATGAATAAAGTAAGGCTTCGATCTTTTGCTTTTGAGTTCGTTCGATTCTCTTACTTGCCCAAATAGCCATTGATCGGAGAGAGGGACGAATGGATTTTGCTTCTGGCCTCTGGGCACGTCTACACCGCAGGGGGAAGGCGACGGCTTCCCTTTACCTTCCATCAGCTTAGAAGTGAAAAGGTGCTTCTGCAAAGACATTAACTCTTTCAGATATCTTCTGGTTATAGGGATATTCATACCCCTATCAAGTCTCCTTTGAAGTAGACGCCGAAACAAAGGCTCCAAAAGCGCTTGAGCCTCTGAACAACCTGATGAACCGCGTTAAATGTGCTTTTCTGGCGTCTTTGAGTTTATGTTATGAGCTGATCCTAGTTCATAGTAAGTAGAAGGTGTTGCAAATAAGAAGCACTTTTTCTCCATATTAGGAGCTAAAACGGGTTAGGGATTCTTGTAGAGACGAGCTCTTTTGGTAGAATTCGTGGATAAGCCCTAATTTCACTCAGTTTAGCCGATGAATCTGATGTCTTTCCCTTTGTTAAGATCAATAAAGAGCGAAATAAAAAAATAGAGAGAGAGCGCGGATATGAAGTTCTCTTAATCTTTCCTAAATAAACTCCATTTAGAAAAATTTATGCCAGTTAATCCAATAGTATGTATAAGAAGAGTGCCAGACCAGAAGAGGTTTCACATTCATCTCGGGTTTTAAAAGGCCAAAACACTAAAATCTGAAGACTGAAGAAGAACGAAGCAATATCAGTTACAGTTTGCAAACCTAATTGAAAGCCAGCTGATCACAGAGGACGTCTTGACAAAGGAGCAGAGGACTTCCCACCGCTTCCTGCCGCTGCCTCTTCTCTTCCTTCGACCTCCGCGTCCTGGCCTATTGCACCTGCTGCCTCTTCCGGTTTGTATTGCAACTACTCTTTCTTTCATTCTTTTTATCTCATATCACTGTTAGACTTGGAAATTTTGAAGCATAAAAGAGTGTGTGTGAGTGCAAGGACTATGAACTAACCCATATCTAGTCAAAGGCATGTGCTGTATTTCATGGACATAAGAATCGTTAAATGGAAAACACAATCAAGGTTTTGCTCGTTTGATCAAAAGCAATTATTTGCGTGGTCAAAGCTTGAATCTTGATCTTTATAGATTAGTTTTTGTCCATGGTTTTTAGCTCACATGATTTAGTATATTACTAGCTATTTTTAGCCATTTTCATATAAAAGAAAACCCCTAAAAAATTCAATACATGTTATGTGGAGTTTTTTTTTTTTGGTCAACCCATCTAACTCGTGACCCGATCACTTGACCGGGTCAATGACCGGATCGGGTTTCAAAACTATGGACCTTACTGTTATAGTGTTTTCTATTATCAAATGAAGAGTATTTAAAAAAAAACATTCTTTGTGAATTATTAAGATTATATTATTTTTTAAAATATTTTTATTTTTAAAAATGTATTGAATTAATATTTGTTTTATTTTTAATATTATTATATCAAATCAAACATTATAAAAATATTTTTTTAAAAAATTGCTTTACATTACATTCTTGATTCAAAATCAAAATAACTTGGTCAATGATTACATGCAATTTGCAAGAAGTACACACTTCCATTAAACCCAAATGGCTTTGGATTTAAGAATTAGGTTTACTAGGTGATTAGTACTTAAAAGTGCATATTTATCAAGGCTTTATATCATCATTTTGCACTTAAAGTATCAATAACTCATTAACTAAAGCATGCTTTATAATAACAAGTCTAATATTATAAAATGCCCTAATATATGGCAAATGTTCATCTTAAATGTAGGCCTATCACATAAATCAAAGGATTGATTGATGAATTCAACTACTGAAATTTGTGAAGATAAAGAGAGGGTGAAACTTAGAAAAGAGATGTTGGTGTAGTCCAAACTGGAGCACTGTTCGTTAATTGGGTCATATCTC
The DNA here is from genome assembly GCA_964019445.1 of Populus tremula. Lineage (NCBI taxonomy): Eukaryota > Viridiplantae > Streptophyta > Magnoliopsida > Malpighiales > Salicaceae > Populus > Populus tremula. The sequence goes on along the minus strand of CAXHTJ010000853.1, from coordinate 63,153 downwards.
GAGTTCTAGATGTCTAAATGACCTCAAATTTTTACATAGATTTAGTAAGATCTAGGCCTATAACTTTCATGTTTTCATCAAGATCTAAGAAGACCATTTTCAAGTCCAAATTATAGCAACAACAGAGAAGTCCAAATATGTCCTGCAACCCGAACACTGTTCAATGTTTGACCCATATCTAGAGTTTTAGAAGTCCAAATGACCTCCATTTTTTTTCCTGGAAAGCTAAGTCAATTTCCTACAATTTTCATCTTTTCCAGTGGACCCAGTTCGGATGGTAGCATTTTTGTTTTATTCAGACAAGAAGATAAGGATTTTCACCAAGTCAAAAGTTGGCCACCCACTCAACAATTAGTCATCAAATAAATAATTCTGAATTTTGGCCTATAAAAGGAGGCATTTGCCATGTATTTGGGAGCTTGGTTGTTCAGATCAAGTTCATGCTCTTTATTTCTCTCTTTATATTTTTTGCAATTTTAAAGTTTTGCTTTCATTAATATCTTGTTTATGCTTTTCATTTCCTTTCCTTTACATAGTTAACTTGTATTTTCTTTTATGTTCTTGTTTTGTTTATTTATGTTTCTCTTCTTCATTATGTCTAGCAAAGTTTATTATGTCAAGGTGAAAAGGTTACACTAATGGTGTAAGAATAAGTATAGTGTAAACTCAACATGGACCTTAATGTTTAATATTAACATGTCTTATCTTTATATCTTACTAATTCTTAATACCTTGCTTGTTAAATGGTTAATCTAGATTTGTGTTGTATAATACTTGGTACAACAAATGCTTGGCACTCTCATAGTCCAACCGTATGGTATTATCTACACCTGCTATGAAAGGAACTTGATTTGTTGTTAACATCAGTTAACATCATGAATTCCTGGCAATATTTAAAAGTTTGGTGTTATGTAAATAAGATAATTAATATGATCATGTTAATAATTTATAATGAGTTATTAATGAGAAATCGTCCGATTGGAACCTCCTTTGTGTGTGGTTTCCAATTGAATAATAAGAGTTTATATTTATACTTGTTTGAAATACCATTAGTGGATCCTCTAACCTTGACATTTGTTTTTATCATTGTTTAATCCTTACATTAATCTTTCATCTCAAAGTTCTCATTAATTTCTTCATCTTCTTCTTTTATTATTATTATTATTACTACTATTGCTATTATTATTATTTACATTCTGTTTATATTATATAATATATCTCTTTGATCTTTTCATAAACTTAGTATATAGGCTGGAAACTTGTGACCCGATCTTTTAGATCATTCTCAGGTATAACAACGCCATGTACTGAGTATTATTATTATTATTATTACTATTACTATTATTGTTATTATTATTCTTGTTGTTATCTTGTTATTTATAATTTATACAATTAACCTCTCTGTGGTTCGACCCCGGTCTTGCCGGGTTATTTATTACTTCGACACTCCTGCACTTGAGAGAAAACATCAATCTTTTGATCGTGTCACTAGGTCAAAGTCCTTTCCAATCAAATGTCTTTGATTATTATTTCTAACTATATAAAAGAAGAGATTGATATAAGGCTACGATTTAAAATCGATAATGTGTCTCCTTCCTCATTCATTTATAAGTACTTAAATTCATGTTTAGTCTCGATCCGAAAAGCATAGAGAGCTTTCTTTATTTTCTATTTTATTTTATGAAAGAGTACATAAATAAATAACCGATTACATTGAGACAAAATTGTAATTAGATTGTTCGAATATTTCAGTATGTGATTTTTAGCTTTTATTTGTAATAAAATCTTGAAAACAATGTGCTGAAATTAAGTACTTTTTTTAACAAGAACTACGCCTTTTAATTGAACCCGATTCCAAGATTTTATGGATTACGAGTTTTAGATATTAAACTAAGTTTATGAAGTTCATGCTTGTTTTGTTTGGTTTTTTTATTTTCCTTTGTTAAGTTTTTATTTTTATTTTTTATCCTTCAACATTTATTCAATTAGAGATTGAGTTCCATTCTTTTTATTTATTTTCTTTTTGTAGAATTGTTTGTTGGTTTAGAAAATGACATCAGTTATCTTGGGTCTTTTTATTTTACGTTCTTTGTTGGGGTTTTTTTTTTTGTCTAATTCTTTAAATTTATATTTTTTTGGATTACATCCTTTAGTATTTTGAATATGTTTTTTAAATTAAAAAATAATTTTTCTTTAATTTCATCCCCCTTTAATTTTTTAAATCTTTTGAATTTAGTTTATATTTTTTTTATTGCTATTTTTTTTTATTTAGGACAAATGTTTGAATTCATATTTTTTATATATATAATTTTATCCTCCTTAAGTTTTTTTTCCTTGACAAATTTGGTGCATGTTCTTTTTATTACTTTTTTTTTTCTTTGGCATATTTTTTAAATTGATATTTTTCATGATTTTATCATTTGACATTATATTGGTTGAGAATTGAACTTTTTAACCGAGTCTAAGTCTATAATTTCATGGGCTTTGAGTTTTAGAGATTAATCCAAGTTTGGGAGGTTGTCCGGGTTGGCTCGGCTTTTTTTTCTTTAAGTTCATGTTTTTTAAGTTTTATCATTCAACATTTATTCAATTGAAGATTAGACTCTTTTATTTTTATTTATTTGCTTTCTGTAGGATTTTTAATTGATTTTGAAAATGATTTGGGTCTTTTTATTTGTTGTTCTTTGGCTAATCAACATTAAATTTTTTGAGAATTGAGTTTCTTGATTCAATTGGTGTCTAAGATTTAATGGGTTATAAGTTTAAGATTTAGCTCAGATTTAGAAGGTTCGCTTGTATTTACTTGTTTTTTGTTTTTTAAATTGATGTTTTTTTTTCAATTTCATCGTTCAATATTTATATTATTAATATTAGACTTTTTTTAACTTATTAAGATACCGCTGTTTAATAAATGTTTTTGTTAACAATAAAAAAATTTCTGGCCATGGTGTAGCTCTTGTTTGCAGTGTGGTTGCGGTTGCTTTTTAAATAATTATTTGTGTCAAAATACATGCTAATGATATTTTTTTATTTTTTAAAATTTATTTTTGAGATCAGAACATCAAAATAATTTAAAAACACTAAAAACATATTAATTTAAAGTAAATAAAAAAAATAAAAAATTTTAAATTTTTTTAAAAACAATTTTAAAATACAAAAAAAAAAAACAAGGTATAGAACGAAACTAAATTTAAGGGAAAGCGCACAAGTCACAAGCAACTCCAGGACTAATAGGACTAGAATGATATGGACCATAATGAAACAAAATGTAAATATGAGGACCAAATTGGGATCAATTTCCAAATACAGAGCAATCCAACGGTGTGGATATAAAGCGTGGTTACAGCGAAGAGACGCTGACAGTGAGCGAATTGACAAACAATTCCTTGTTTCCAAAACTTAATTGATTGAAGAATTAATGGCAGGAGAAAACGCAATGTTCAAGTTCTTGAGTCCCAGACTCCGCCTCCAATCCACCGATATCCAAACTGCCGCCTTTTGGGGTGTCGCCGCCGGCACCACCGCTCTATGGCTTGTCCAGGTATAGATCTATCTCAACTTCGATACGATCTCTCTCTTTTCTTTCATAAATCAACAAGGTCTGATTTTTATTTTTTATTTTTTATATTTTTGGTGGAGAAATAACAAAAAATTAATTATATTTAAGATGGATCTTTTTTATGGATTTGTAATTTGATTTTCTTTTCAAGTGAAAGATTAGAGAAATAATAATAGAAACTGGGTGTTTGGGATTATATATTATTTATAGATAGAAGAATGATTAGAATTATGGAGTAGTAGAGCCATGTTTTTCTTTTTGTTCATTCTGGTTGCGTTTGATTAGTTAGTGTTTGGTTATTGTCTATCTGTACTTCTCTTCTGAAAGGAAAGAGATCCATTCCAACACCTTTAGATACAATTTACTTTATGTCTTTGGAACAGTTTTGGACTGAATTTGAATCTCCGTGCTTTCAAAACATGAAGTTTTTTGGAACTGTTTTGGTGTGAATTTCGGAAGCACTCTGACCCCATTGTCTTTGTCTCTTTACCATATGTTATGTTGTGTTCTGACAAGGCATCAGATTGGTATTAGCTGCTGTTCCGTGTGTGTGTGTGTGTATCCATTTGATCAACATATTAAACTTCGAGTATACATTACTGCCCTTAACATCACTTAATTGATCCTGTGCTCAAAACTTTTGTATGAATCTAAGGTTTTGATGTGGAGATTAGAGATATCAGGTTTAGACTATTAAAAACTTCGAGTATACATTACTGCCCTTAACATCACTCTGGAATTGATCAAAACTTTGAACATAGAAAAGTATAGTGAATGGGATTGTCCTCATTCATTGGCTTGGCATTTATGGGCAACTCCATATTGTTAGACTAATGGGGCTTGTTGGGTCAATGTCAATTTGCATAATGATTATAAACTCATAATCTTCTTGTTTTCCTTCTTGAATAATCCACATCACTTCATTTTCTATTGTGACCAAAGGTTTCGTCATTTTTTTTTGGTTGAAAAGATCCATGTCAAGAATTATGATTTATGCATTGACAATTACTTAATATCTTATTCATTCGCAACAAAATATTTTCTCCATGTAGCGGTGATTTTTTTTTTTTAAGAAACTATTTCACCTATGAAGTTACAGATATCTAACATATTTACACAAATTTTTTTTCAAAGTGGTGGTGAAAGCTTGTAAAAAGTTTTCCATGTTCCAATTCAACCTGATCCATTTTTTCTTAGCTGAACTTGAGCCCGTGATAGAAGTTACATACTCTATAAAATTGGTCTTATTCAAATAGAGAACACACAAAAGCTTTAGTGTATTCCTTTCAGGCATTAGAATGACATCCTTTCTTAATCTATGCTTTTAATAATTTTGCTGTAATTTGTCATTACATGTGATTAGCTATACCATAATATACTATAGAAAGAAAAAGGATTGAGAGAAAAATGTAAAATTTACTAACAATTGGATAGCTGTTTTGGAGTGAATTTCGGAAGCACTCTGATCCCATTGTCTTTGTCTCTTTACCATATGTCGATGGTGCATAGCTGTTTTTAATCTGATTGTCTGCTTGCCCATATAAAATAGAAATGCTCTTGTTTCACATTTTTTGACGATTATGGATGGAAATGTGCTTTAACTGCTGATTTAAACCTGAGAAATTGTTTATCAAACATTATTGTTGATTATGTGTGGGCTAAGTTAAATATCTCAACAGGTGATGCTTCAATTTCATAAGCAAATGCGCTTTCTCTACTCCAACAGAAAGAAAATGTTTTTGCAAACTATGTTTTGTCCATATTGTCTCTTTTCCTCAATTTATGAACATGGAACCTTAAAGTTTTAATTGTTTCTTTTCCAGCCATTTGATTGGATTAAGAAGACCTTTTTCGAGAAAGGAAACACAGAAGAGAAGTGAAGAAGAATCAACTTTCTGGTAACAGCTTTCTGATTTCTTCTTTCAGGTTGCTGAGAGAAACCATGAACAAAGTCGATATGAATAATGTTGTTTAATTTTGCACTTTATTGACGAGTCCTTGTTGGCATTATTCATGACAATGATTTGAGAATTAAACGCTTTTGTTTCTTGTTATATGTACTTTGGCTTGTCCCCCCCCCCCCCCCCAATGCATTGCTGTAAGTTTCTAAATTGGTGTGTGAAAGGTAAGTAGAGTTAAATCTCTCTAAATATGCCAAAAGGAAATGAGACGGCAAGTACCTCTTGAATCATGAGGTTAAGTGTGTTGGGGTGATTCACAGTGGAGAAAATTTGAGTCTCTACTTAATTATATAACCGTACAAATGGTAGATTACTTCTCCACATATTTAAATAATGCTGGTGTGAAATTTTATCACAGTATCCTTTGCCTATGTGGTAGATTAATCAATGTATTCAATTTTTGTTAAGTGGCTTCGCTTTTAGAGAAACTATAATTTGTTCTTTTTTATTAAATTTTGTTTTGTTGGTTTTAGTTCTTTAGTTGCGGAGCACAAATAATTTGTTTTGTTGGAATACCATTTTATTGATTTCAGAATACTCTTAAATAGAGATAGAATTTTACTTGGAAACAAAGACTATTCAAAATTTAAAATTTTTGACATTCTCATAAGGATCTTCTGTAAAGTCCCAGTCACAACCATTGAGAGTACGTTTGCAAACCATGTAGAGAGATTCTTTTAGACCCTGATTTTTCCTTCTCTTCATGCCTCTCTCCTAGAAGTCCTAAGAAATACATAGGTATTATTGAAGCTTCAATTCTTTTTATTTTTTATATTAATTTAATTAATTAATTTTACATTTGATTTGATTTTATATTATTTGATTTATTTTTCTACTTTTATTCAAAGTATTTTTTTTTAAATACATTGAATGGTATTATTGAAGCTTCAATCCTGCCCATCATGGTTGAATGGTAGCCTTTGTCGATAGTCTATGTCTCCTTGTATTGGGAATGAGGGCAATTTTATATAAAAGATTCCATAATGAAAGTTTCACCAACCAATAGATAACTTTATCGTGTTCTTTGGGTTTGAATTTTCTAATAAATGATGGAAATTCATTGGATGGTAGAGTGGGTCTAGCTGCTACCTTCTTACAGTTGATTATTTTGCCTATTGAAGCTCTTGTTTTTTTTTTTATTATTATTGTTTTTTTAATTGTTTGAGCGATAACTTAAAATTTCATTCGTAGCATTGATCTTCAATTTAAAATCAAAATATTCTCAAACCAAAGAAAAACAAATTCTAATGCATAAAATATTGCCAACATAATTTGAAAGAAAAAAAGTTTGAAGATGAAATTCATATTACAAAAATTTATTGTTCCAATTGATAATCCGAATAGAAGTAGTTAGCTATACATATGAGAAGAGATCTCCCAAACTTATTGTGCAAAATGCCTTGGCAGTGGAGGCCACTTAGTTGTAAGCTCGAAAGAAATTTTTTCCATTGTAGGCCGAGATTGGGGATTGGGATGCAAGCATGCAAGTGCAATTTTCATCATGTGGACAACGCCCTCTGCTGTTCTTTTTTAGGAAGCGAGATGGTGGTCTAACACATCCTTCAATGGTGTATGTTGGCAATCGGTGGCATCGACGATGATGACGAAGATCCTGGTGATAAGAGTGCTGAAATGAGATCGCCTGGGTGCCTTCCTGTCATCACCTCCATTGTTACCACTCCGAAGCTATAGACATCGCATTTTTCAGTCACTTCATTGTGTAAGCTAGCTCTGCCAAAAAAAAAATGATTATGCATGGTTTTTTATCAAATATTGAAAGAAAAGACTTTATAATAAAAGCTAAAAAAACACTATATATTATCTTCACTATTACACATTAGTAACTTAATGTTGAAATAAAGCTACGCACCTGGAGCAGTATATCCAAAAGTACCTGCAAATGAGGTCCAATTGGATGAGTCAGGCATCAACAGTCTAGCTGTGCCAAAGTCGGAGACGTGTGCTTCATATTCCAAGTCCAGAAGGATATTATTGCTGGTAATGTCTCGATGAATGATCGGAGGAGAGCAAGAATGGTGTAGATAGGATAAAGCTCCACCCACCCCTTTCACAACGTTTAGCCTTTTCATCCAATCGAACTCAATTGCTTGTTCCTCACTGTTATAATCTTTCTCAAGCTTCCTCTTTCAATGAACTCATAAACCAAAAAAGAATGCTTTGCATGTGAGCAAAATCCATACATTTTCACAATATTTCGATGTCGAATATTTGCCACACACAAACTTCCTTTTCAAAAGCTTTAAAATCGGACAACTTTTCTGTTTGTGACCGGTGAAGTTTCTTCACAGCAACCACCTGTTCTGTTGGCATCACTGCTTTATAAACAGTTCCATATCCTCCTTCGCCAATGCAGTAGTTGGAGTTGAATTCCTCTGTAGCTTCAACGATATTCTCATACAACTTCTTCCCATCATGGCCCAATATCGTGAATATGTTTCGATCTTGTTCATTTTCTGGCTCAGCGTTTCTCTTCCTAGCTCTTTTGCAGAGAATGTATAAAGCAATCAACAAACACTAAAAGCAAGCTTCCTAAAAGAGGGAGTACAATCAAAACCACAAGTTTGTTGCTCTTTCTCTTAACAGTTTTGCTGCTTTTTGGAAGATTGCACGGCTTTAGACCACTGGCGTTGCCACATATACCCATATTATCCCTTAATGCCTCAAATGAAGCGTTGTGGAAGGCTTTGATATCGGGAATGGGGCCTTGTAGCTTATTGGATGATATATCCACAGTTGTTAAGCTTAACATGTCTTTGAAAGTGCTCGGAATCCGTCCAGAAAGCATGTTGTGAGAGACATTCAGAGTTTCCAACTTTTGCAGTTGCCCAAGTTGCCTCGGTATCTCTCGAGTCAGGAAATTGCAGCTAAGATCAAGATCTGAAGAGAAAGTAGAAAGCCTATCTCACCTGGAATGCTTTCTCTAAATTTATTACCGCTGAGGTTCAGCAACAATAAATTCGAGCATTCCCCAAGTTGTTTTGGAATCAATCCACTCAGATTATTAGATGCTAAATTAAGGATTTGAAGATTGGAAAGCATCTTAATATCTAAGGGAATGGCACCTGAAAGATGGTTGTTGTTAAGAGAAGCTTGTACAACAACTTCAAACCCCCTAAATCTTTTGGGATGGCTCCTTTTAACTGATTTGATGACAGATCAATCAAGTGCAATTGAGTAGCCTTCCCAAGCTCTGGTGGTATCTCACCAGAAACATTATTGTTTGAGATTTTAAGGCTTGTCATGTTACGACAATCTCCCCATTTTGAAGAAAGCTCGCCATAAAAATTATTGTAACTCAAATCAATATAATCCAGATGTGGATGGACACCAAAAACCTCAAAATATTTCCTGTTAACTGATTCCAATCAAGTCTTACTCGGTATAAACAGTACAGTTTTTCAAGCTTTTCGGGATTGAACTGAGAAGTAGTTGTGTTAACAGTAAAGATTTTCCAATACTCCTCCATGGCATAAATTTACTGGCAAATGTCCCGTGAATTCGTTGATAGACAAAGACAATGCTTCAAATGGGTGAGATTGTTCATCTCTGAGGGTAATGGGCCGTGAAATTTGTTGTCATGTAATCTCAAGTCCACAAGTGATTTAAGTTGTCCTATTTCAGAAGGAATACATCCAGATAAATTATTTTGAGTTAGATAAAGTTCAGTGAGCATTTTCATGTTACCAATAGAAGAAGGGATGGGACCAGAGAGTGAGTTCATTAAAAGACTAAGGATAGATAAATTTCTTAATTTTCCAATGGAATAAGGGATTCTACCGGTTAAAACATTACTTGACAAGTCAAGTTTATTGAGAGACTCTAGCAACCCAATTTCCTGAGAAATGGAACCAGAGAGTTTGTTATCCCAAAGATAGAGCTCAGATAGGCTTGTCAAGTTTCCAACAGAAAAAGGGATGGGACCAGAGAGTTGGTTACTAGAAAGACCAAGGTGAGACAAATTTCTTAATTTTCCAATGGAATAAGGGATTCTACCAGTTAAAACATTAATTGAAAAGTCAAGTTTATTGAGAGACTCTAGCAACCCAATTTCCTGAGGAATGGAACCAGAGAGTTTGTTATCCCAAAGATAGAGCTTAGATAGGCTTGTCAAGTTTCCAATAGAAGAAGGGATGGGACCAGAGAGCTGGTTCCTAGAAAGATCAAGGTGAGACAAATTTCTTAATTTTCCAATGGAATAAGGGATGGGACCAGAGAGCTGGTTCCTAGAAAGATCAAGGTGAGACAAATTTCTTAATTTTCCAATGGAATAAGGATTCTACCAGTTAAAACATTAATTGAAAAATCAAGTTTATTGAGAGACTCTAGCAACCCAATTTCCTGAGGAATGGAACCAGAGAGTTTGTTATCCCAAAGATAGAGCTCAGATAGGCTTGTCAAGTTTCCAACAGAAAAAGGGATGGGATCAGAGAGTTGGTTACTAGAAAGACCAAGGTGAGACAAATTTCTTAATTTTCCAATGGAATAAGGGATTCTACCAGTTAAAACATTACTTGACAAGTCAAGTTCATTGAGAGACTCTAGTAACCCAATTTCTTGAGGAATGGAACCAAGGAGAGTTTGTTACCCCAAAGATATAGCTTAGATAGACTTGTCAAGTTTCTAATAGAAGAAGGGATGGGCCAGAGAGTTGGTTGACAGCAAGATCAAGAAAAGATAAATTTCTTAATTTTTCAATTTCATGTGGGATGGTTCCAGAAAGAGAATTGTTGTGAAGGTCAAGAACAAAAAGATTGGGGAAGGATGAGAAGTTGAAATCATAATTGGTGACGCTTCCAGAATTGTCACAGGTGATTCCAACCCAGTTAATGCAAGGGCTGATGCCCCATTAATTCTGAAAGGAAAGAGATCCATTCCAACACCTTTAGATACAATTTACTTTGAACATAGAAAAGTATAGTGAATGGGATTGTCCTCATTCATTGGCTTGGCATTCATGGGCAACTCCATATTGTTAGACTAATGGGGCTTGTTGGGTCAATGTCAATTTGCATAATGATTATAAACTCATAATCTTCTTGTTTTCCTTCTTGAATAATCCACATCACTTCATTTTCTATTGTGACCAGAGGTTTCGTCAAAAAAATTTTGGTTGAAAAGATCTGTGTCAAGAATTATGATTTATACATTGACAATTACTTAATATTTTATTCATTCGCAACAAAATATTTTCTCTGGCAGTGAAAAAAATATTCTTTTCTTAAGATACCATTTCACCTATGAAGTTACAGATATCTAACATATTTACACATAATAAATTTTTTCAAAGTGGTGGTGAAAGCTTGTAAAAAGTTTTCCATGTTCCAATTCAACCTGATCCATTTTTTCTTAGCTGAACTTGAGCATTGTGATACAAGTTACATACTCTACAAAAAAAGGGAACACACAAAAGCTTTAGTGTATTCTTTTCAGACATTAGAATGACATCCTTTCTTAATCTATCTTAATCTATGCTTTTAATAATTTTGCTGTAATTTGTCATTACATGTGATTAGCTATACCTAATATACCATAGAAAGAAAAAGGATTGAGAGAAAAATGTAAAATTTACTAGCAATTGGATAAACACCCCCCCCCCCCAATCTAGAGATGTTTCGTGTATGTCGAGTTTGCATTACATGTCGTTTGTTTGTTTATCACAATTTTTTGTTTCATTATTAGTAGCTTCTTGTGGAAAGTTTTTTGGCAAACTTCCTTTTCAAAAGCTTTAATAAATGAATTTCCTCCCCCAAAATAAGATTTTTATAGTTTTTGGACTATTGGCCAATACCCTTTGGAGTTTTACAAACATGTTGTAAAATCCAGAAATGCAAGAAAATAATTTGTATTTAAGAAATCTATACGAAAACACACTTTAAAAGCTTCCAATATTTTTTATATAAAAAAGAACATTCAAAACATGTTAGAGTATTTGCCGTATGCAACACGCAAGAATTTTTTTTTTTTTTAACATTTGTTTTTATGAAACCGGGTATTTTAATACTGAATTTGTATTTCCACAGTATAAAAACACAAACCAATATTAAGTCATTTTAAAAACAAATGTGCGAAAAAATCAAAAATATTTTTAAGGAATTTTTTAGAATTTTTTGAAAGCAAAAACATTTTTTATCTTTGAAAATCTTAGATGTCTTGACGAAAACCGGGTATTTTAAATACTGAATTTGTATCTCCAGTGTATAAAAATACAAACCCCTATAAAAATATATATATTAAAAGAAAACAACAATATTTTTTAGACTTTTCAGAATTTTTTATAAATTGTTTTATGTTTTATACAAAAATTAAACTATCCTTGAAGTGTTCTAGAAATTCTAATTATTTTTTTACAAATTATTTTTATTTTACATAAAAAATATTTAAACTATTATTTAAATATCCTAAACAAAAATTCTAATTATTTGTTTTTTGGATTCCGGTGATAACTAGCTTCTTCCTCCTCCTCCTCTAGTACTGCCTTTATTTTGGATTTAATATATTTGAATGTATTTTTTATATTAATTTTATTTATTTATTTTGTATTTAATTTGATTTATATTAGTTGATTTATTTTTCTATTTTTATTCAATTAAAAAAATACATTGAATGGTATTATTGGAGCTTCAATCCTGCTCATCATGGTTGAATGGTAGCCTTTATCGATAGTCCATGTCTCCTTGTACTGGGAATGAGGGCAAATATATATCACAATTAGCTCTGAATATTAATGGGTACGGAGCAGTCAGCTGTCTATGTTTTCTATTTGTTTTTTTAATTAAATAATAATAATAATAATAAAGAGAAGGCTACTAAAACGTTGATGTCTTCTTCTTTCTTCTTTTGATAAGAATATAGTTAGTACCGAGAAAATGAAGGAAAACAGAAGCCAAAGATTTAAAGAAAATGAAATCGATGAGGAAAAACAGGAGAGGGAGAGAGGGAGAAGGGGTGCTTCTGGGCGGTAATCGTGAAAAGAAGGAAAGAAATAAGCAATTAATTGAAAAGATATTGTACTTGTTGAAGGACGAAAGTGCCCTTCAAGTTAAGACAAGGAAAAGAAGGTAGCTGGGAGAGAGCCAGGTGGCGATCATGAGAGGAGAAGGGTGACACGTGGTTGTGACTGGCACAAATCTCTTCCTTTTACTGATTATTTAATTAATTCGTTGTCTTCTTAAGGTCCGTGTTGAACGAACCTAAAAAACAAGATGCCTTTCTAATTCTAGAGCAGACGACACGTTTCGAGATGTAACAGACGCTAGAAAAAGTGTCCATGTGTTTGTCAGTTTAGGTGTGTGGGAGTTCGACACGTGGATAGGAAGCAAGTTGCAGGAGGAGCACTTATTACTCGTGAAAGATGCGGCTTTCTTTTATCTTGCTACTCTTGATGGGGTGAATACTATTTTTTTTAAATTTTTTATTTTAAAATATATTGTTATAATTTTTATTATTTTAATATTATAATTTTAAAAACAATAAAAAATATTAATTTAATACTTTTTAGTAATATTCTACTAAAATAACTTGGAGTTACTTTATTTTTGTATTTTAAAAGTATTTTAAAAATATTTAATTTTAATTTTTTTCTTTTTATTAATTTTTTATATATTTTTAGATTGTTTTGATATAGTAATATTAAAATATATTTTAAAAATAAAAAAATAATATTTTAATATATTTTAAATAAAAAAATATTTAAAAATTAACTACAAATATCAAAAGAGTTTAAATATCAAGAGAGTTCAACTCAACACTTATCCCAGTTATGCAAAGGATAAAAAGAAAAGCATTAGACTAGGTTTTTTAAGTTCCACAGGAATAAGAGGGATGCTGTCGTTAATAAATAAAAATAACGAGGAATCATTTGATTTACCTTTCTATCTTTCGGATAGTCTTTTAGGTTGCGCAATGCATTGTAATTGAACAGGAGTGTTCATTTATTCCGAAAGTTAGACAGAGGTTAATTCAAAATCAATTTAAATAAGTTAAGATAATTACTTTAATTGATGCATGGTAAATATAATATATTCATCAATGTTAATTTTACATGTATAATATTTATATTGTTTGAATCCAATATATATGTATACACACCTTGACATTTATATGACACGTATAATTTCTATATTCAATATATTATTCTTTTATTTTATGTTAAATTATAAATAATACTTGATTTATAAAATATAAAAAAAAATATTGAGCAGGAAATATTGAATAAGATATGAGTATAGTAGAAACTTTGATATATAAATACCTACCACTAATAAATAAATTCATTTGTTTATGTGCAGCGTGAAGAAGAACTAGAGAGTATCTTGACAAGTGTTGACGTGGCAATTATATCAGCTTAGACAAGTTTGAATCTAGTCATTTTCAGGTTCAATGGCTTCGGATCTCGATGTATTAAAACTAGAGATATTACACGCTTGACCTTATCTAAACACAAACAGATTGGTTGCATTGTTTGCTGTTTTTTTTATTCTTATTTAAAAAGATGAGATTAGTTTCATGAATATGTGAACAATTTTTTCAATTGAATTATTACGTTAAGATGTTGAGTATTTCATTTAATATATAATGCTTGTGTGTGTTTGGCAGCATGATTTAGAATTTAATTTGAAACTAAAAAGTGATAATTGTTTTAGTTATTATTTAAAATACCTTAAAAAATATATAGGATAGAGATATCTTAAGAACTTTTGTAATCGTTACAGGTTTTACAATACTTAATAAATTTCGACAAGTTCAGAACTTTCGTAGAGTATATGAAATTTATTTATCAAAATAATTCATTGATGCTCGAGAAAGGTCAATATTTACATTAGAAAAACTTGATTATCAACATTAGGAGTAATTAATTCAATCGAGAAAGTTCACATAGAAATAGTTACGGTAAGTCAGAAATCCTAGAACCAGTACAATTGAATTCATTAATATTTAATCAATTGGTTGTTTGTTTTTAATCATTAATTTTTGTTTCATAAACTATTTCATTCGATTCCTCAAATAGATTATAATATAAAAAGCTTTGGTAATTAGTAGTAATTTTTACAAATCCTTATGGGATGATACTCTACTCATCACTTTATTACTTGTTACGATTCGTGTACTTGCAAAATTAACCAACATTGAGCTTGAGCAACTGGCAAGGACCTTGCATGTCAATACTCCTTCCTCATTCCCTGGATGAAATAGAAAGAATGTCAGTTTTAAAATGCTTGCATTCAATATGTACAGTCCTAGTGTAGAAGTTTCCACAACAAAAAGAAAAGGAAAGAAAAAAAAATTGATCAAGCATACCTCCAGAATGTGTATCTGCAGGCTGGCAGCAGACACAGCTTCATTTTCTAACTGGACCTTGCAATAGCTCTTTATAACTCCAAGAATAACCTCCAATTCCTGTCATAATTCAAATTTTAAATAAATAATACAAAATAAATGGATAAAAATATAGTTGATAATGGGTTTAAGACAACATAAAATTTGAAATTCATGTATGAAATTATCAAATTTGAGAATCAATTGGTCAGAAATCGAAGAATTAATAAGTTTGGAAATTTAATTAAAATTTGGATTAATTTAATTAATGAAGAATTAATAAGTTTGCAGACTTAATTAAACTTTGATTTAATTAATTAAATAAATTCAGGGATTTAATTGGAATTAACCCAAGGGCACAATTGGAAATCAGTTAATACTGATTAGGATCCCAATTGTTAAGTTTAAATTGTTTAGGGACCAAAGTGAAAAACAAATGCCCAAGGACACAACGGCGCCGTTTTGGAAGCAGTGTTCATCGTCTCCTTCGTTGCACGCAGATGAAGCCGGTTTAACAGGGAATGTATAGCTGCCCACGATGATCAAGGCCAACAATCCGGACTCTTCTGGAAGGCAGGGGCGAACGTGCCCCATGACCTGGGGACACGAACGCGCAGAGAGAGGAACGTGCCTCACGCTGCGTTCGTTCTTTTCTTTCTTTTCTGGCCTTCTCTCGCTTTTATAAAGCCAGAGAATGGCTTCGTGCCTCAAAAGCCAGAGAAGGCCAGAAAAGAAAGAAAAGAACGAACGCAGGAGACAGAGAACAAGAGCAAGAAAACAGAGAGAGTGAGCAACTGGAAACAAGAAAAAAGCAGGGGACGAACAGGCCAAAAATCAGACGAAGAACAGAGACGGGAGGAGAAAACAGAGGGGGAGATAACGAAACGAGTAAAAAACTGAGGAAGAGGAATAACACAAGGGGACGAAAAGAAAACAGGGGGAAGGAACGAGCAGGGGAACGACGAGTGGAAGATGAAAATAGAGAGGGAGTGAACTGGGAGAAAGACAGAGGACGCACGAAGAGAGAAAACCAGAGGCAGAGTGAAACAGAGGAGAGGGACGGTAGAACTCCTGCATAACTCCAGCAACCAGGAAAATAAAGAAAGCAAGAACCAGAGGAGTAGACGAAAAGCAGAAACAGAGCAGAGTAACACTGGCCAGTCATCATTCTCGACTCCGGCAGCACCTGAACCAGGTAAGTCTCTTCTTCTCTCCTTTGCATTATAATTCACGCTACTGCAGCCCAAAAAAATAAAAAAAGTAAAAATAGAAAAATAGAAAAAAGTAAAAAATAAAAAATAAAAAATAAAATGTACATGCATGAATAAAAATAATATAAATTTATTGGTTTATTTAGTGATGCCAGAGTCGGGAATAAAAATACCGGTTTAAATTTATATTATTCATTGTATTTTATTTTATTTAGCTAGAAAAAAATAAAAAATATGTGCTTGTGTAAAAATAAATTTATTTTATATGTTTATTCACTGACGCTAGAGTTAGGAAAAAAAATTGATTGATCTAAATTTATTTTATAGCTACGTAATATTTACCGACGCTAGAGTTGGAATTATCCGTAGTTGAATATTCACTGGCGCCAGAGCCAGGAATATTATAAGCAAATTATCATAGCATAAACTAATAAATATTTAGCAATTTAAGACAAAACCAGCAATGCAATATGCCTCAGGCAGAACGTTTAATGGGTGATAATATCTTCCCTTTTACGTAACCAGTTCCGAACCATAGAATCTCTGTTGACCAGTTAGGGTTCCTAGTGATCATAATACTAGGTGACAATTCCTTAAACAAGACCATTTCCCCTAAAAAAACAAGATGCCAGAAATCCATTCTTTCTATGATTTTAATTTTTAAAGTCACCGCGATGTCGGGTGACAATCTAGATGGCGATTTTGAAACCTACCAACAACAAGGGAATATATAGTAATTATCTGTGCTGGTTTCAGCATCATGTTATTTTCCCGCAATAGAATTTGACAATGCTAATTCCTGAAGTGCTTGCACTGAAAACTATTATCAGTTGCCCCAAATGTGTAAAATCTAATTATAACTCCAAGAATAACCTCCAATTTTTTGTTTGTCACAATTTTTGCTTTGTCATTTGTTTGTTTGTCACAATTTTTTGTTTCATTATTAGTAGCTTCTTGTGGTAAGTTTTTTGGCAAATCACGGTGCATAGTTGTTTTTAATTTGATTGTCTGCTCGCCCATATAAAATAGAAATGTGCTTACCACAATTTTTGCTTTCTCATTTGTTTGTTTGTTTCACTTTTTTTGACGATTATGGATGGAAATGTGCTTTAACTGCTGATTTAAACCTGAGAAATTGTTTATCAAACATTATTGTTGATTAAGTGTAGGCTAAGTTAAATATCTCAACAGTGGTACTTCAATTTCATACAAAATATTGTATCCTCTATAATGACGTGAGACACTTGGAATTTCCAGTTCACCAATAATTTCCATATTTTCCACTGAAAAGATAATGGAAAAGATATTTTCCAAATTTTCCTACCGAATAGAGACAATGGAGGGCCAAACTACGAAGAAGAAATTGAGAAGACTATAGACCAGTACACTTGAAGTAACACCCACGGGAACAGAAGAATGAAGTTCCTATCAATCCACGTGAACCGATTATAATTTTATTTTTATAAAAAAAACATTTAAACTATTTTATTCTATCCTTCTAGAATCTTAAATAAAAATATTAATTATTTTTTTTTTATTTTTTATTTTTTATAAAAAAAATATTTAAATTACACTTGAAGTATTCTAAATATTTTTTATATGAATGTTTTCTATTTTTTATAAACAAAATTTAAACTATCCTTGAATAATCCTAAATATAAATTCTAATTAATTTTTTTAAACTTTTTTTTTATTTTTTATAAAAAACATTTGAAGTATTTTAAACAGAAATGTTAATTAATATTATATATATAACATTTAAACTACATTTGAAATATCCTAAATAATTTTTCTATAATATTTTTTTATTTTTTATAAAAACAAATTAAATTATCCTTGGAGTTTTCTAAACAGAAATTCTAATTAATAATTTTTTTATTTGTTATAAAAAAATATATTTAAACTACTCTTGAAGCTAAGCCGAAATGCTAATTAATTGTTTCTTAATATTTTCAATATAAAAAATTAAATTATCCTTAAAGTATTCTAAACAAAAATACTAATTAATTTTTTATCACACATATTTTTATGAGACTTTACCTGGATGTGAACACATTTTCTTCCCCTTTTCATTTTTATATCTAATTTTTTAATTTATAGCAATCTAAAAGAATAACATAACTTTAACTATATTTATGTGTTATTGGTTTGATTTGTTATATTATTATCGGACCCAATAAATCAATCAAAATCATAATATTAGCGTGTAGTCTCTATAATACATAAAATTTATAAAATTCAAACTAATAATCTTTATGTTTTTCATTTGTTGATTCTACATTCCGTCCAAAAAAGATCACAGAGAGGCAAATTGGAGCACATGGGCCCTCTCTATATGTACTTTCTTTACTCCAAATTTAGTATTAATTGATATACAAGACTCCACAATGAAAGTTTCACCAATACCAATAGACTATTATCGTGTTCTTTGGGTTTGAATTTTCTAATGGAAATTCATTTCATTAGAAAATGCAACATCAAGTTGGAAATTCATTGGTTGGTAGAGTGGGTCTTGCTGCTATAGTGTTCTTTGGGAATGAGGGCAATTTTATATAAAAGATTCCACAATGAAAGTTTCACGAACCAATAGACTGTTTTCGTGTTCTTTGGGTTTGAATTTTCTAATGAAATGATGGAAATTCATTGGATGGTAGAGTGGGTAATTCATTGAACCAATATGCTATGGAAATTCATCTAATGAAATGATGGAAATTCATTGAACCAATATGCTATGGACATTTCACGAATGAGAGATGGCATGAGAATGAGGTTTCTTGAAGGCACAAGACTTTGACAATTCTGTTTAAAGAAGAAATCTTTGTTCAGCACAGACATTGGAATGGGAGATTGCAAAACAGAGCTAGTTGTAATGAAGATTATTGCGATGTGTTTCTATATAAAACGGAAAAAGAAGAAATATTGACGATCCAGTTCTTTGAACAGAAGTAGACAAAGAAAGATGGTGCAAAGATTGAAAGGAGTGTCCTGTTATTTTTGTTTAACCTACGCAGAGTATACATAATGGCTAAATGAGCTGATCTACAACGAATTCCTCGTTAAATCACTCTCTGTAACTGACAGAGGGCTAAAAAATATGGCATTCTTCATACATACACCAATAAAAAAATAATCATACTAGACTAATAGAGGGTTAAAAATAACTTATTAATGTTTTATTTTTTTTAAGTTTATTAAAATAATGAGGAACAAATCTTACAAATTAAAAAGTTGAATGAAGATGAAATTAAAAAAAAATATAATTTCATAAATTATCTCAAATAAAATAATAATAATCAAAATAATAGAAATCAAATCTAAAAAATAAAAAATAATAAAAAGATGAAGAAATTAAAATAATAATAAACAACATTTTATATATTATTTTAAATAAAATAAGTAACAATAAAAAGAATGAGGACCAAATTTGATAGATTAAAAATTTCAATTAAAAAATGATAAGGAAAGAGAAAATAACAATTAGAAAATTAAATGAGGATCAAAGTTAATATAAAAATTAAATTCTAAGAGATGAAATTGAAAAATAAATATTCAAAACAAAATATATATAGCAATCAAAAATTTGAGAATTAAATTTAATATAATTATTTTTATTCGATTCCACAGTGAAAGTTTCACCATCCAATAGATTGTTATCGAGCTCTTTGGGTTGAATTTTCTAATGAAATTATTGGAAATTCATTGGATGGTAGAGGGGGTCTTGCTATGGACATTTCACGAATGAGAGATGACATGAGAATGGGAAAATTAAACTATCCTTGAATAATCCTAAACATAAATTCTAATTAATTTTTTTATATTTTTTTTATTTGTTATAAAAAAAACATAAATTCTAATTAATATTTTTATACTTTTTTTTATTTGTTATAAATAAAATATTTTAACTACACTTGAAGTATTCTAAACAGAAATGCTTATATATATATATATATAACATTTAAACTACATTTGAAATATTATAAATAATTTTTCTATAATATTTTTATATTTTTTATGAAAACAAATTAAATTATCCTTGAAGTTTTCTAAACATAAATTCTAATTAATAGATTTTATAATTTTTTTTTATTTGTTATAAAACAATATTTAAACTACTTTTGAAGCTAAGCCGAAATGCTAATTAATTTTTTTTAATATTTTTTATATAAAAAATTAAAATTTTTTAATATGTCCTGGAGTTGTTATTAGTACAGTGTTCTGCGTTCTACAACAGTTTAACATCAATTTTTTTTAAAAAATATTAGGAGTATTTTTAATTTTACAGTCATGCTAGACTTAAACGACTTAATTAGGTTTCATGGCAATGCAAGACTATTTTTTATATATATAATTTTTTTCATCCTAAAAAGAAATGCTAATTAATTTTTTTTTAATTTTATAAAAAATATTTAAATTATCATTGCAGTATTCTAAACAAAAAGATTAATTAATATTTATATATATATTTAAACTACCCTTGAAGTATCATAAATGGAAATACTAATTAATTTTTTTTATTTTTTATAGAAAAAAATTTCAACTACCTTTAAAGTATCTTAAACAAAAATGCTAATTACTTTTTTTATAAATATTTTTTATTTTTATAAAAAATATTTAAACTATCCTTTAAATATCCAAAACATAAATCATAATTAATTGTTTTTATAATTATTTTTATTTGTTATAAAAAAATATTTAAACTACCATTCAAGTATCTTAAATTGAAATGCTAATTAATTTTTTTTATAAATGTTTTTTATTTTTTTATAAAAAAAACATTTAAACTGTCATTGAAGTATCTTAAACAGAATGTTTAATTAATTTTTTTATTTTAAAAAAATATTAAAACTATCCTTTAAATATCATAAATAATTTTTCTTATAAAAGTTTTCTACTTTTTATTTAAAAAATATTTTAACTACCCTTCAAGTATCTTAAACGAAAATGATAATTATTTTTAAATAAATATTTAAACCAGACTTGAAGTATCTTAAATAAGTTTTTTTTTAATGTTGTTTTTTTTAATATATATAAAAAAAAACATTTAAACTATCATTGAAGTATCATAAACAGAAATTCTAATTATTTTTTTATATATAAAAAAGAACATTTAAACTATCCTTAAAATATCCAAAATAAAAATTATGATTATTTTTTTCTTGGGTCTCGGTGATGACTAGCCTCCCCCTACTCATCCAGTGCCACCTCTATTTTAGATTTAATATATTTGAATGTATTTTTTATATTAATTTAATGAATTTATTTTATATTTGATTTGATTTATATTATTTTATTTATTTTTCTACTTTTATTCAATGTATTTTTTTTAAAAAACCATTGAATGGTATTATTGAAGCTTCAATCCTGCTCATCATGGTTGAATGGTAGCCTTTATCGATAGTCTATGTCTCCTTGTATTGGGAATTATGGCAAATATATATCACAATGAGCTCTGAATATTAATGGGCACGGAGTAGTCAACTGTCTATGTTTTTCATTTGTTTTTTGAGATTAATTAGGGTGATTGGATGAAATTGTATATATCTTGATTAATTCCATAAATTTTGAAATTAATAACAATTCAAGTATCTAATTACTCTAAAATTTATAAAACTCAAAGTAATAACACTTTAAAAAAACAAATCTATAATATGATAGTTTATGTTTTTCATTTGTTGAATCTACATTCTGTCCAAAAAAGGTCACAGACAGGCAAATTTGGGCATATGAGCCCTCTTTACATATACTTTCTTTACTCCAAATTTAGTATATGGATCTACAAGATTCTACAATGAAAGTTTTACCAACCAATAGACTGTTATCGTGTTTTTTGGGTTTGAATTTTCTAATGAAATGATGGAAATTCATTGGATGGTAGAGTGGGTCTTGCTACTACCTTCTTACAGTTGATGACTTTGCGTACTGATGCTCTTGTTTTTTTTTTTGTTGTTCTTCTAATTGTTTCAGCGATAACTTAAAATTTCATTCCGTAGTGTATTGATTTTCAATTTAAAATCAAAATATTCTCAACCCCTTCATGTAAAGAAAAACAAATTCTAACGCATAAAACATTGCCAACATAATTTGAAAGAAAAAAAGTTCGATGATGAAATTCATATTACAAAAATTTATTGTTCCAATTGATAATCGAATAGAAGTAGCTAGCCATATAGTATGAGAAGAGATCTGCCAAACTTATTGTGCAAAACGCCTTGGGCAGTTAGCTGTAAGCTTGAAAGAAATTTTTTCCATTGTAGGCCGAGATTGGGGATTGGGATGCAAGCATGCAAGTGTAATTTTCATCATGTGGACAACAACCTCTGTTGCTCCTAGGGCTGATTATTTCCAGTTCGGTCCGGTTTTAAACCAAAATAAACAACCAAAGTGAATATTTTTTTTAATTTTTTGAACCGAATCGAACCGAAAATCGGTTCAAACCGATTAATTTCGGTTCGGTTCGGTTCGATTTTCCCCCCTTCCAAATTGGTTCAAACCCAATGGTCCACTCTACTTCTCCTGCAGCCTCGTACAACAGATCCCAAGTTGTTGGAGGTGAATACCCGTTCGGGCTTCCATGGCTAGACCCTTGTCTACAACCGCAACAACTTCCAACTGCACATAGCGTTGAGGTGATCCAGACAAAACTCAACCTTGCAAATCAGGCAAAAAACCCAAGAATTGAACATTGTAATTAATCAGTAAAGCCAACCACATAGTCTATGAATGGGTTACGTTTAGAAGACCTTTATGTGGTTTGATCAGTAGATTTTGATGGATGTAGACGGGAGTGAGTTTGATTCTTCGAGGGAACGTTCATCCATTTCATTGTAATTAATCAAATGAAGGGGGGGGGGTTGTAGAAATCCACTTGTTATAAATCCACGGATATGAAAAACAAAAGAAAAATAATGGATCTACTATTCCAATTCCATTTGTGGCACCAACTCAACAAGAGAATTAAAACCCAAAGGAACCAAATCCATAAGGGAGGGGAGGAAAATCAAAGGCAGAGAGTAAAATGAGAGTAAACAAAGAGAGATGCAGAGAAGGGAGAGGGGGGACACTACCAGAAAATCGCTAAATACCAACGGACATACCGACAGAATTTTTTCTGTTGGTATTTTTCGGCCGAAATCACCGACGGAAATTATTCGTCGGTAATTCGGTCGGTAATTACCGACGGACTCTTTCCGTCGGTAATTACCGACCGAATTACCGACCGAAAATTCAGAATTAATGAAAAAAGGGCGGGCAGGAGCGCGGAGGTTTTGGCGGGTGATTTTTCCGACGGAATTAAAAACTGGGGCCCGTACGCGTGATGGGACCTATTCACCGTCAAAACATACCGACGGAATCACCGACGGATTTGAAATGCCAGATCCGTACCGGTGACGTGACGGGTGCACCGTTAAAAATACCGACGGAATCACCGAGGGATTTGAATAGCAGGTCCGTGCGGTGACGTGTCGATTGCCCGTCAGAATTACCGACGGTTTTGCCGACGGGCTTTATTCCGTCGGTAAGTCCGTCGGCAAAAGTGAATATATGGCTCCTCTGCCGACACTCTCTCCCCCATTTCTCCTTCTTCTTCCTAATCCTAACCCTCCCCATCTGCAAAATAACCAGCCCCCCCTCGCCCCAAAACAAAATTTTCTCATCTCAGCACAACAAGTTGTATTTGTTTTGTGGTCACAGCATCCGTGTTCTGATTTACCGACGGATTTTATCATTTTTTGTAAGTAATTCTATCTTTTAAAATTTTAACATTTAAATGTCAATTTTATTGTTTTTTTAGTATATGTATTATTTTTTTTAGTAGATGTACATGTTTTATTGTTATTTCTCAAACAAACTTGTAGTATATGAATGTATAATTTTATACTTGTTATGGTTTGTTTTAGATTTTGTAAGATTGTATTTGTTTGAAAATTGTTAAAATTAATTTGTAGAATTACCGAATTACATGTTGTGTTTTGAAATAATTAAGAGCTTGCTTAATTAATGGGTCCTTTTTATAGAGGTTCGATAGAAGTCATGGATGATCGTTCATGGATGTATCTAGATTCACCCCAAGGATTGCGGAGGATGGATTATTGTAACGGGGTTCAGGGTTTTATTAATTTCGCAACATCTATTCCCAGAAATTTTACTGGAGGCGGTATTAGGTGTCCATGCAGGAAGTGTCAAAATAAAAAGTATCTGCATCCAGATGTTGTAATGATGCATCTTCTACACAAAGGGTTTGTGGAGGATTACGAGTGTTGGTATGCACATGGAGAGGTATTTGTTAGTAATAGGAGAATGGGAGAAACGGTGGTTGGGTCAACTTCTAGTGCTAGCAACGTGCATGAAGCGGCAAATGACAACACTAATCCTTACAGAAACATGGTTATGGATGCAATGAGAATGAATCAAGATAATGTCAATCAATGTCCAATCGTAGAAGAAGAACCTAATGCAGAGGCAGCTAGGTTTTTTGATTTGTTGAAAGATTCTGACGAACCATTATGGGATGGCTGCACAAACCACAGTAAATTATCGGCTGTGGCACAGGTGTTCACCATCAAGTCAGATCACGGGTTGAGTGAGGCCGGGTATGACAAAATTATTGATTGGGCAAGAAGCATTTTACCAGAAGGGAACAGGCTCAAAGAGAACTTCTATGCTGCGAAGTCCATGATGAAACCCCTCGGTTTAGGATACCAGAAAATTGACATGTGCCCTAACTTCTGCATGTTATACTACCTTGAAAATGCTGTGATGACCGAGTGCATGACATGCGGGCATTCCCGTTACAAACCCAGAACTGGCAGGGGGAAGACTCTAGTGGCATATAAAAAACTTAGATATTTCCCGATCACACCTAGACTGCAGAGGTTATTTATGTCACCAAGGACTGCTGAGCACATGACATGGCACCAAACACACGATGTCGTTGATGGTGTGATGGTGCATCCTTCTGATGGCGAAGCGTGGAAACGCTTTAACAGTGTTCATCCTGACTTTTCTGCTGAATCAAGGAATGTTCGACTTGGGTTGTGTACAGACGGGTTCAACCCATTTGGGTCATTTGCTGCTCCCTATTCTTGTTGGCCGGTCATTCTCACAGTTTATAACTTGCCACCGGGAATGTGTATGAGGCCGGAGTTCATGTTTCTATCTACTGTCATACCCGGTCCAAGCAGCCCGGGGCGGAATATAGATGTTTGTCTTCGACCGTTGATAGATGAGCTGGCGCAGTTGTGGTCCTCCGGATCTCTGACTTATGATATATCTAGGAAACAAAATTTCCTTATGAGGGCGGCTTTGATGTGGACTATCAGTGATTTTCCAGCTTATGGAATGCTTTCTGGTTGGAGCACGCATGGGAAACTCGCATGTCCATACTGCATGGAAAACAACAAGGCATTCACGCTAGCAAACGGAGGTAAAGCTTCTTTTTTTGACTGTCACCGTCGCTTCTTGCCACTTAATCACAGGTTCAGAAAGAACAGAAAAGATTTCTTTGTTGGTAGAGTTGAAAAAGATGTTGCATCCCCGCGTCTTTCTGGTGAAGAATTGCATCATGTTGTATCAGAGTACGGTGACATTGTGTTTGGCCTTCAATCAGGTAAGCAAAAGTTTCCTGGTTTTGGTTTGACCCATAATTGGGTAAAGCGAAGTATCTTTTGGGAGCTTCCGTATTGGAAGACTAATCTTCTCCGCCATAACCTTGACGTCATGCACATCGAAAAGAACGTGTTTGAGAATATTTTCAACACCGTCATGGATGTGAAGGGGAAGACAAAGGACAACATGAAGGCTAGATTGGATATAGCTTTATACTGTAACCGTAAAAATATGGAGTTGGTTTATGACGAGTCACGGGTTGCAAAACCAAGGGCAAGCTTCGTGTTAGAGAAAAACGCACAACTGCTAGTCTACAAATGGCTTAAGAGTCTGCGTTTCCCGGATGGACATGCATCGAACATATCAAGGCTTGTTAACATAGAGGACTGAGATTGTATGGAAATGAAGAGCCATGACTGCCACGTGTTTATGCAAACACTCATCCCATTAGCTTTTCGTGATTTGTTGCCAAAGGGAATATGGGATGCACTAACGGAGATCAGTCATTTCTTCAGAGATATATGCTCCAGCAAGATGAATGTTGAGCACATTGAGATGCTTCAAACGAATATCATCGAGACACTATGCAAACTTGAGATGATATTCCCTCCTTCATTTTTTGACTCAATGGAGCATCTCCCTATACATCTACCGTTCGAGGCAAAAGCTGGAGGACCGGTCCAGTATAGATGGATGTACCCATTCGAACGGTGAGATATTACAGTTGCAATGGAATTCATATCTTAAAGTATTTTCTATGTTTTTCTTATTTGAAAATACTTGAATTGTACTTCAATGCAGGTACTTGTTTAATCTAAAAAAAAAGGTTAAGAACAAGGCGCATGTTGAGGCTTCGATATCTGAGGCCTATATTGTTGAAGAGATATCAACATTTATCTCGTACTATTTCGAACCTCATCTGAGAACAAGAATCAATCGCGTTCCACGGCATGACGATGGCGGTGAAGTGCCTTCCAGTGGGAACTTGTCAATATTCTCCAATACTGGACGACCCACACCTAAAAATGCCGTAAGAGGAAGATATTTGTCGGAAATAGAATTCAAACAAGCACACAACTATGTTCTATTTAACTGTGATGAGCTGAGACCATTTATTCAGTAAGTCTATATATGTGTAATAGTAATTAAACTTTGTCAGTAATATACTGTTAATTATATATTGTAATATCATACACTCATTATCACTTGCAGGCAACATCGACAATATTTGCTCTCCAATAACTCGCAGCTGACCGAATCCCAGATCTTTCAATTACAAGATGAACAATTTGCCACATGGTTCAGAACACATGTAAGCACTATCACAAACTCATTCTAACGTATGCATGTCATTACGAGATTCTCGTTCATTTACCGTGTATTGATGTACATTTAATTACATATATTTACAAGGTTTATCAAATGGGAAGGAGTGCGCCCAAGTCATTGTCTTCACTAAGCCTCGGCCCTGAAAGAAAAGTTAAGTGCTACAACGGGTATTTTGTCAATGGATATGTTTTCCATACTGAAGAATACGGGCAAGGAAGAAAGACATACAACTGCGGTGTTTGTGTTAAGGGATCCACAAGTAGCCAGTTAGAAGTTGACTACTATGGTAGATTAGAAGAGGTCGTCGAACTGCAATATCATAGCGAGCAGAATAAAGTGTTTTTATTCAAATGCTATTGGTATGACACGACGGACAGAGGAATCAGAGTTGATCCGCACCATGGTCTGGTCGAAATCAACTCAAAAGCTAGACTCCGCAACATAAACGATGTCTTTGTTTTCGCAAAGCAATGTCAACAAGTTTATTACACATACACCCCTTCATTTAGAAAGGATCGTTCAAGAGTTGATTGGTTGTCCGTTTTAAAAACGAAACCACGGGGTCGTGTCGAGGTTGTTCAGGATGAGAACGAAGACACAAGTGTGCGAGATGAAGTCTTTCAAGTTCGTGAGTTGGTTGAACCATATCGAGTTGCTCCTTCGATTGAATTGGAAGAAAATTCAAATTTTCGAGTTCTCGATGATAGTCTTGTTGATATTGACGGAGAGGAGTTGAATGTTGTTCTCAGCTCTAGCGGACAACCAAATGTCGATGAAGAAGATGATATCCATATTGAAGATTGCGATGAAGATGATGACAATTCAATTGACGAGGAAGAAGAAGAAAATTCCGACTAATTATGAACATGAAGCCCTATGTAAAAACATTTGTCTCATGTAATTTAGATTATTGATGATGTATTTTGTAAAACAAAATATTTACTGTTTAAGCCAATGTGTTATTGTGTTTATGTGATGGACAGTTTATTAGTTAAGTTTCTGCAGGAAGGTAAACAGGCAATACAAAGACAAACTTTCCTGCATAATGCAAACTTACCGACGTCCATACCGACGGACTCACCGTCCGTCGGTATCTCACAGAGAGTTCGAAAATATTTACAACAAAATGCCACAATCACCGACGGCCATGCCGACGGATCTCAATCCGTCGGTATCTCACAGAGAGTTCGAAAATATTTACAACAAAATGCCACAATCACCGACGGCCATGCCGACGGATCGCCATCCGTCGGTATCTCACAGAGAGTTCGAAAATATTTACAACAAAATGCCACAATCACCGACGGCCATGCCGACGGAATCGCCATCCGTCGGCATCTCACAGTAAGCTCGAAAACATAACACCACCATCGACGGTATTACCGACGGCGTAGGTCCGTCGGTAATTTGTCGGTTACCCATTTTACCGACAGAATTACCGACGGACCGCGCGTTTCCCAAAGTGCGTTAATTAATGCGCCCCTGAACTTGTCAGATTACCGACGGAATCACCGACGGACTGCGAAAATTTTGGAGGGCTTTTAAAAATTCGGGGCGAAATTCGAAAAATACCGACGGAATTTTGACCTTTTACCGACGGATTTGTAACCTGTTACCGACGGATGTTAATTCCGTCGGTAAAATTGACCTATAAGTTCCACCCCCGCCGCTTCGCCTCATTTTTTCTTCTTCTCCCCGCCGCTTCTTCTCTTCTCCTGCGTTTTTCAGCCTAGATTTTTCATTTTTTCCCCCTCAATCCTTAAACACTTTCACCTTTAATCTCTAGCAAGATTTGGTGTTGTAAATCTTCATTATATTAAAAGGTATGTGTTTTTTTTCTAATTTATTTTATTTTATTTTATTTTTAGTTGTTTTTATTTTTGTTGTGTTGGTGTTTTTTGTTGCAATGTAGATAAAGTTTTGAATTTGACACATTATTAAGGTATGTATATTTCGTTCCTTTTTTTTTTTGAATATTTTTTGAATTTGTTGAATATTTGTTAATTTAATTGTTGAATTTATTGAATATTTTTTGTTGTTGTGTTGTTAGAATTTTTATTAGGTAATTTAACTTAGAATTAGTTAAAGTTGAATTTTTTGAATATTTTTTGAA
The DNA here is from genome assembly GCA_964019445.1 of Populus tremula. Taxonomy (NCBI): domain Eukaryota; kingdom Viridiplantae; phylum Streptophyta; class Magnoliopsida; order Malpighiales; family Salicaceae; genus Populus; species Populus tremula. Next base: position 34,038 of record CAXHTJ010000853.1, on the reverse strand, counting down.
TTTGTTGAATATTTGTTAATTTAATTGTTGAATAATTGAATTTAATTGTTGAATTTATTGAATATTTTTTGTTGTTGTGTTGTTAGAATTGTTATTAGGTAATTTAACTTAGAATTAGTTAAAGTTGAATTGTTTGAATATTTTTTGAATTTTTTGAATTTGTTGAATATTTGTTAATTTAATTGTTGAATAATTGAATTTAATTGTTGATTTATTGAATATTTTTTGTTGTTGTGTTGTTAGAATTGTTATTAGTAATTTAACTTAGAATTAGTTAAAGTTGAATTTTTTGAATTTTTTTGAATTTGTTGAATATTTGTTAATTTAATTGTTGAATAATTGAATTTAATTGTTGAATTTATTGAATATTTTTTGTTGTTGTGTTGTTAGAATTGTTATTAGTAATTTAACTTAGAATTAGTTAAAGTTGAATTTTTTGAATATTTTTTGAATTTGTTGAATATTTGTTAATTTAATTGTTGAATAATTGAATTTAATTGTTGGATTTATTGAATATTTTTGTTGTTGTGTTGTTAGAATTGTTATTAGTAATTTAACTTAGAATTAGTTAAAGTTGAATTTTTTGAATATTTTTTGAATTTGTTGAATATTTGTTAATTTAATTGTTGAATAATTGAATTTAATTGTTGATTTATTGAATATTTTTTGTTGTTGTGTTGTTAGAATTGTTATTAGTTAATTTAACTTAGAATTAGTTAAAGTTGAATTTTTGAATTTTTTTGAATTTTTTGAATTGTAATTGTTAATTTGTTGAAGTATAATTTGTTGAATTTATTGAATTTATTTTTGTTATATTTTTTATTGTTTTGAATATAATTATTGATTTAATTTGTTGAATTTGTTAATTGTTATATGTTGGAATAATTAGTATAGATTGGTTCGATTGGTTGTGGCTATTGTTAATATTTGCAGGTTTGTGGATTTGGGTAGTATCCAGTATAGGGGAGGTGCTGCCGATTTTTTTTTAACTTTTGAATTTTATTTTACAATTATTAATATAAAATTGTTTAGATGCGCAAAATGAAAACCAGAGCTGGTCGTCCAGTCGAATCAAGTTCGTCTAGCAGCGATGATGATGTTTCCTTAGGTGCCTCTCAAGAAGAGGCACCTACACCACCTGCGCCGTCAACCGATGCTGCCTCTTCCAGCGATGTTTCACATCGCAGACGCGGCATGCCTTCGAAGCGGAATCAATTTACCCGCCAGTTCGAGGCACAGTGGAAGGACGATCTTTCAATGTAAGTTTGTTAATGTTTTAGTTTTTTTTATATAAAAAAACAAATTTAAAACATAATTTATGAAGTAATCACAAATTAATTTCATTTCTTTTCAGGTTCACAAACATTGAGGCCGCCCGATTAATATCATCGGCGTTTAAAGCGTCGATGGAGATTCCATTGTTTCAATGGAGTCAGATATCCAGACATCCTGAATGGATGCCTCAAATCAATGCATGGTTTCGTAGATTTGAGGTTCGTGTTAATATATAATTTTCAGCTTATTTCTAATTATAAATTCATGTTATAATTGTAAATAAATTATTAACATTTTAAAAAATTATTTTTTTATATACAGCATCGATTCTGCTGGGACGATGAACATGACAGTGTTGTGAGGAGGGTGTGGGAAAATCACGCGGCAATTAGGTAACATCGAAAACAATACGACTTTTTTTTACATAATTATTTATGTTTTGAAATGTAATTTTTTCGTGCGTGAATTAGGTTGCGTGATTTTTGGTATGACGCCCAGAAAAAAGCAAAAAAAACAGCGAGGGATAAGGGGTTACAAGGCTGGAACGATGTTGCGGTTTGGAGGGATTTCAAACCAATATACATCCCGGAAGATATATGGCCGCACTATCTTCAGCACGTGACGTCTGAGCGGTTCACTCGACGCTCACAGTCCGGTGCCGGCAACCGGAATCGGCAAATTCATGGCTCGGTTACAACGCACACCGGCGGCTCCGTTCCGTTTGCTGCACATGCGAAACGGATGGTAAGATTAATTTAAATGAAATATATCGTTCAATTAATTTGTTGTTAATACATTTTTTTCATTATATATAGGCTACGTCTCTTGGACGTGAGCCGAGCCCTATGGAGCTGTTTGTGGAGACGCACGTGCGGAGTCATGACCGCCAAAAGGGGACGCAACAGTTCGTTGACAACCGTGCTCAACAGTTTGTGGTGTGTTTGTTTAACCATTTTATTTTGTAAGTTATTATTATGTTTATTGAATTGAATATGATTTTTTTTTTCAGGAGACCTATAATAATCGGTTGAGGGAGAGATACGGGGATGATCCTTCGACCCATCCGGAATTCGATCCGGATTTGTGGATGGAGGCTGGATCGTCAGGTGGACCCGATAAAAATCGGGTTTACGGGCTCTCCAACACTACCGCTGCCAAGTTGCGGTCGACCGGTACTGCTTCAACCGGTGGGAGCTCCCAATCTGTATCGAGCTCCCAATCTAAGGAGTTTGTGGCCTTGTAGCAAAGGTGCGACCACCTATCAGAGGCGTACACACAACTCAAAGAAGAGCAAAGATTGGCGAACGAACAACACAGATTGGCGGACGAACAACGCAGAGCAGAGTCTGAACAACAAAGAGCGGCCTATGAAGAGCTTCGTCAAATGGTCATGAACATGACACAAGGCGGAACATGTGCGCCTAATCCTTTTTGGCCGCCTAACCCCCACCCTCCTCCTCCTCCTCCTCCTTCACCTTTATATTAATTGTTTTTTTTTTTAAACACATTCATTTTGTAATGAATATTATTTAACTTTGAGTTTTTGTTGCTTAATATAAATTTTATTTGCATAATTGGTTTTTGTATCTTTTAGGAGCTTCCGTATTGGAAGACTAATCTTCTCCGCCATAACCTTGACGTCATGCACATCGAAAAGAACGTGTTTGAGAATATTTTCAACACCGTCATGGATGTGAAGGGGAAGACAAAGGACAACATGAAGGCTAGATTGGATATAGCTTTATACTGTAACCGTAAAAATATGGAGGTGGTTTATGACGAGTCACGGGTTGCAAAACCAAGGGCAAGCTTCGTGTTAGAGAAAAACGCACAACTGCTAGTCTACAAATGGCTTAAGAGTCTGCGTTTCCCGGATGGACATGCATCGAACATATCAAGGCTTGTTAACATAGAGGACTGCATATTGTATGGAATGAAGAGCCATGACTGCCACGTGTTTATGCAAACACTCATCCCATTAGCTTTTCGTGATTTGTTGCCAAAGGGAATATGGGATGCACTAACGGAGATCAGTCATTTCTTCAGAGATATATGCTCCAGCAAGATGAATGTTGAGCACATTGAGATGCTTCAAACGAATATCATCGAGACACTATGCAAACTTGAGATGATATTCCCTCCTTCATTTTTTGACTCAATGGAGCATCTCCCTATACATCTACCGTTCGAGGCAAAAGCTGGAGGACCGGTCCAGTATAGATGGATGTACCCATTCGAACGGTGAGATATTACAGTTGCAATGGAATTCATATCTTAAAGTATTTTCTATGTTTTTCTTATTTGAAAATACTTGAATTGTACTTCAATGCAGGTACTTGTTTAATCTAAAAAAAAAGGTTAAGAACAAGGCGCATGTTGAGGCTTCGATATCTGAGGCCTATATTGTTGAAGAGATATCAACATTTATCTCGTACTATTTCGAACCTCATATGAGAACAAGAATCAATCGCGTTCCACGGCATGACGATGGCGGTGAAGTGCCTTCCAGTGGGAACTTGTCAATATTCTCCAATACTGGACGACCCACACCTAAAAATGCCGTAAGAGGAAGATATTTGTCGGAAATAGAATTCAAACAAGCACACAACTATGTTCTATTTAACTATGATGAGCTGAGACCATTTATTCAGTAAGTCTATATATGTGTAATAGTAATTAAACTTTGTAATGAATATTATTTAACTTTGAGTTTTTGTTGCTTAATATAAATTTTATTTGCATAATTGGTTTGTATTACTATTAATTTATATTATTTTTTCTAAATAATTAAAAAAAAAAAATTACACAGGGATTTACCGACGGAATAAATCCGTCGGCATTGGACAGTGTCTGAGGTATGCCATCCCATCACCGACATACTCACCGACGGTATACAAATACCGACGAATTTACAGACGGATTTATTCGGTCGGTATGAAATATCACCGACACTTTTGCCGACGGAGTTACTCCGTCAGTATTTACATAACACCGATGGAATGTATTCCGTCGGTATATTCCAAGCGGGAAACTTTTTTTTTTGGCGCGCACCGGCCGTCGGTAAAACCGTCGGTAAATATGTTTTTTTTATTACCGACGGATATAGCGACGGAATGTGGAATCACCGACAAAAGGTATTCCGACGGAAGTATTCCGTCGGTAATATAGTCGGTAAATAATTTACCTACGAACGTTCTGTCACACACCGACGGAATATGTCCGTCGGTAAAACTGTGAAATCTTGTAGTGGGACTGATCGCTAGGGTTAGGAAACATTGTATTTAAACTTGTTTTTTTTTAAGTGTTAGTTAATTGAACCGGTTCGGTTCAGTTCAATCCGTTTTAGACTTTAGAAACCGAAACCGAACCGAACCATAATTTTTTTATGATTTTTTAATCGGTTAATTTGGTTTTTTTTTTTGGTTTTTGTTTTTGGAATGACGGCAATTTTTTTTATTCGATTCCACAATGAAAGTTTCATCAACCAATAGATTGTTATCATGTTTTTTGGGTTTGAATTTTCAAATGAAATGATGGAAATTCATTGGATGGTAGAGTGGGTCTTGCTGCTACCTTGCCGTGGATTGTTTTTTGGGTTTGAAGTTTCGATGGAACTTGTATTTTCTCCTTTTGCCGTGGATTGTCTCTCTTCCCCTTCAAAAGCACTTTGTTTGTCCATTTCGCCATGAATAAAATGTCTATGAAGAGATTTGGTATGGGGATTTTAGAGTAACCATCTTGTTTTGCTGAAAGCATACCAAGGACGAGTTGAGGGGAAAAAAAGGCAAGAAACAAAAGAGAAATTGGCGCAATTTCTTTCTCCTTCGAATGGAGCAAGATGAAAAGTATGATGAGGGGTTATTTAATTGCTGTAGCTAATATTAGGCAAGGAAAAATAATTGAAGTCATGCTGTCATAGTATTGTTTTTTTTTTAAAAAAAACATTATGGCTATCCGTGTTAGCTTACGAGTACCTCGACTAATTTTTTGAAGTCCTAAAGTTAACAACTAGATAAGTTATCAGTGATCTTGCTATTATAGTGTTGTTGCTATTATCAAACAAATAGTATTTAAAAAAATATTCTTTATGAATTATTAAGAATATATTGTTTTTTGAAATAATTTTATTTAAAAAAATATATTGGAATAATATTTATTTTATTTTTAATATTAGTATATCAAATCAAACATTAAAAGAAATTTAATTTGAAATAAAAAAAAATAATTTTTTTAAGACTATTTTTGAAATGTAAAAATAAATTGGCTTTAAATTTCGTTCTTGATTCAAAATCAAAATTGTGATGTAAGACCCTCCAATTTTAGACATGATTACTGCCTCATAGTTAAATTCTTAACTTGGTCAATGATTACACGCAATTTGCAAGAGTACACATTACATTAAACCCAAATGGCTTTGGATTTAAGAATTACGTTTACTAAGTCAAAGTCCTTTCCAATCAAATGTGTTTGATTATTATTATTATTATTATTTGATCAATGAGGGTATTTGGTCAGCTTGTGCACATCTCGACTAATCCTACGGGTTCGGAAGTTAACGACTATGTAAACCTCTAGTGGCTATCATATTAGCAACTACAAGGCTCGAACCTTAGAACACAAGGGGAGCAAACCTTTTAGTCTCATACTCTTACTATTAGACCAACTACTAGATAATTTTTTATTATTATTTCTAACTATATGAAAGAAGAGATTGATATAAGCCTACGATTTAAAATTGATAATGTGTCTCCTTCCTCATTTATTTATAAGGACTTAATTCATGTTTAGTCCCAATCTGAAAAGCATAGAGAGTTTTCTTTATTTTCTATTTTATTTTATCAAAGAGTACATAAATAAATAATAACCAATTACATTGAGACAAAATTGTAATTAGATTGTTCGATTGTTTGAATATTTCAGTATGTGATTTTTAGCTTTTATTTGTAATAAAATCTTGAAAACAATTTCATGAAATTAATTATTTTTTTATTTTTTTTATTGTTAACAAGTTAATTCGTTATTATTAACAAGAACTAAGGAAGGAAGAGGTATTACTCTACCCCTAGACTTGTGATACTATTCATTAGAATAGTATTCACATGAATTTTTCGTAAAAATTAAAAATAAAAAAATATTAAGCTTGGATTGGAAGGCAAGATAATCTTTTTATCATGATTCAATATAATTTTCAAGTTATTTAAGGGTAAATTGATCTTTTTATTTTAACAGTTAAAACACTTGGAAACACATATAATTAAAAAAATAGCTTAAGCCTAGGGGTGTTATTTTTTGTTAAAATGAAAAAGTTCAAATTAGCAAAGCTATCTTTTTTAGAGGTTTTATGATCTTTTTTATTGTGGTTTTTGTTTTTGGTTAATGCCGAGTTAACTCAAGGGTATTTTTGAATTTTAATAAATGTTTAATGTTAAAAAAAACTTTGTTGACATATGTCACGCATGCTCCAGTAGGTGTTGACTCTATGTCTTTTGGGTGGTGTGTGTGAAGTAATTCAATCACTAAATGTCATTTTTTGTTGCAAACACATTAGTTTTTTTTTTTTCATATTAAATTTTTTCTTGTTCTTTTTTATTTTGACAAGTTTTTTAAATTGATTTTTTTTCATGATTTCACTATTCACATTAAATTGGTTGAGAATTACGCTTCTTAATTAATTGAACCCGATTTCAAGATTTCATGGTTTGCGAGTTTTAGAGATTAGACTAAGTTTAGGATGTTAATGCTTATTTTGTTGGGTTTTTTATTTTTCTTTGTTGAAGTTTTTTTTTATCCTTCAACATTTATTCAATTAGAGACCGAGTTCCATTCTTTTAATTTATTTTCTTTTTGTAGAATGTTTTGTTGGTCTTGAAAATGACTTCAGTTATCTCGTATCTTTTTATTTGACATCTTTATAGGGTTTTTCATTGGCCCATTCTTTAAATTTATATTTTTTTCAATTCCATTCTCCAATATTTTGAATAGTTTTTTTAAAAATTAAAAAATTAATTTTTTCTTTAATTTCATCCCCCTTTAATTTTTTTAATCTTTTGAATTTAGTCCATATTTTTTTTATTACTATTTGTTTTATTCAAGACAAATTTTTTAATTCATCTTTTTTTTATATATAATTTTATCCTCCTTAAGTTATTTTTCCCTGCCAAATTTGGTCCATGTTCTTTTTATTACTTTTTTATTTTTGCTTTGGCGGACTTTATAAATTAATATTTTTCTTGATTTTATCATTTGACATTATATTGATTGAGAATTAAACTTTTAACTGAGTCCAGATTTATGATTTTATGGGCTTTGAATTTTAGAGATTAATCCAAGTTTAAGAGAGTGTCCGTGTCTACTTGGTTTTTCTTTCTTTAAACTAATGTCTTTTAAGTTTCATCCTTCAATATTATTTAATTGGAGATTGAACTCTTTTATTTTTATTTATTTGCTTTTTGTAGGATTTTTAATTGATTTTGAAAATAATTTGGGTTTTTTTGGGTCTTTTTATTTGTTGTTCTTTTACTAATCAACATTAAATTGTTTTAAAATTGAGTTTTTTTTTAATTCAGCTGGTGTCTAAGATTTAAAGAGTTATGAGTTTAAAATCTTAGCTCAGATTTAAAAAATTTGCTAGTGTTTACTTAATTGTTTTAAGCTCAAAGGGTTGTGAGTTTTGTTTTTTGATTTCATGGGTCGATATTTATATCATTAATGTTAGAATTCTTTTTACTTTGTCGTTTTTTTTAACCTTTTTTTGCTGGTTCTATTATTCTTTTTTTTAAGTTGATCTATGCATTAGTTTTTTTTTTTTTTTAATTGGGTCTATACCTCGAATTTCATTTTAAAAAAAACACGCATGCATTGTTTGAATATTTTTTTAACAATAAAAAAAGTTCTGGCATGGTGCAGCTTGAGCCCATAAATCTAAGTATAGAACGAAACTAAATTTAAGGGATTAAAATAAATTGAATTTTCGTTTCCAAACGGTTCCTAATAGGATTAAAATGATATGGACCATAATGAAACAAAATGTAAATATGGAGTAGTAGAGCCATGTTTTTCTTTTTGTTCATTCTGGTTGCGTTTGATTAGTTAGTGTTTGGTTATTGTCTATCTGTACTTCTCTTCTGAAAGGAAAGAGATCCATTCCAACACCTTTAGATACAATTTACTTTATGTCTTTGGAACAGTTTTGGACTGAATTTGAATCTCCGTGCTTTCAAAACATGAAGTTTTTTGGAACTGTTTTGGTGTGAATTTCGGAAGCACTCTGACCCCATTGTCTTTGTCTCTTTACCATATGTTATGTTGTGTTCTGACAAGGCATCAGATTGGTATTAGCTGCTGTTCCGTGTGTGTGTGTGTGTATCCATTTGATCAACATATTAAACTTCGAGTATACATTACTGCCCTTAACATCACTTAATTGATCCTGTGCTCAAAACTTTTGTATGAATCTAAGGTTTTGATGTGGAGATTAGAGATATCAGGTTTAGACTATTAAAAACTTCGAGTATACATTACTGCCCTTAACATCACTCTGGAATTGATCAAAACTTTGAACATAGAAAAGTATAGTGAATGGGATTGTCCTCATTCATTGGCTTGGCATTTATGGGCAACTCCATATTGTTAGACTAATGGGGCTTGTTGGGTCAATGTCAATTTGCATAATGATTATAAACTCATAATCTTCTTGTTTTCCTTCTTGAATAATCCACATCACTTCATTTTCTATTGTGACCAAAGGTTTCGTCATTTTTTTTTGGTTGAAAAGATCCATGTCAAGAATTATGATTTATGCATTGACAATTACTTAATATCTTATTCATTCGCAACAAAATATTTTCTCCATGTAGCGGTGATTTTTTTTTTTTTAAGAAACTATTTCACCTATGAAGTTACAGATATCTAACATATTTACACACAAATTTTTTTTTCAAAGTGGTGGTGAAAGCTTGTAAAAAGTTTTCCATGTTCCAATTCAACCTGATCCATTTTTTCTTAGCTGAACTTGAGCCCGTGATAGAAGTTACATACTCTATAAAATTGGTCTTATTCAAATAGAGAACACACAAAAGCTTTAGTGTATTCCTTTCAGGCATTAGAATGACATCCTTTCTTAATCTATGCTTTTAATAATTTTGCTGTAATTTGTCATTACATGTGATTAGCTATACCATAATATACTATAGAAAGAAAAAGGATTGAGAGAAAAATGTAAAATTTACTAACAATTGGATAGCTGTTTTGGAGTGAATTTCGGAAGCACTCTGATCCCATTGTCTTTGTCTCTTTACCATATGTCGATGGTGCATAGCTGTTTTTAATCTGATTGTCTGCTTGCCCATATAAAATAGAAATGCTCTTGTTTCACATTTTTTGACGATTATGGATGGAAATGTGCTTTAACTGCTGATTTAAACCTGAGAAATTGTTTATCAAACATTATTGTTGATTATGTGTGGGCTAAGTTAAATATCTCAACAGGTGATGCTTCAATTTCATAAGCAAATGCGCTTTCTCTACTCCAACAGAAAGAAAATGTTTTTGCAAACTATGTTTTGTCCATATTGTCTCTTTTCCTCAATTTATGAACATGGAACCTTAAAGTTTTAATTGTTTCTTTTCCAGCCATTTGATTGGATTAAGAAGACCTTTTTCGAGAAAGGAAACACAGAAGAGAAGTGAAGAAGAATCAACTTTCTGGTAACAGCTTTCTGATTTCTTCTTTCAGGTTGCTGAGAGAAACCATGAACAAAGTCGATATGAATAATGTTGTTTAATTTTGCACTTTATTGACGAGTCCTTGTTGGCATTATTCATGACAATGATTTGAGAATTAAACGCTTTTGTTTCTTGTTATATGTACTTTGGCTTGTCCCCCCCCCCCCCCCAATGCATTGCTGTAAGTTTCTAAATTGGTGTGTGAAAGGTAAGTAGAGTTAAATCTCTCTAAATATGCCAAAAGGAAATGAGACGGCAAGTACCTCTTGAATCATGAGGTTAAGTGTGTTGGGGTGATTCACAGTGGAGAAAATTTGAGTCTCTACTTAATTATATAACCGTACAAATGGTAGATTACTTCTCCACATATTTAAATAATGCTGGTGTGAAATTTTATCACAGTATCCTTTGCCTATGTGGTAGATTAATCAATGTATTCAATTTTTGTTAAGTGGCTTCGCTTTTAGAGAAACTATAATTTGTTCTTTTTTATTAAATTTTGTTTTGTTGGTTTTAGTTCTTTAGTTGCGGAGCACAAATAATTTGTTTTGTTGGAATACCATTTTATTGATTTCAGAATACTCTTAAATAGAGATAGAATTTTACTTGGAAACAAAGACTATTCAAAATTTAAAATTTTTGACATTCTCATAAGGATCTTCTGTAAAGTCCCAGTCACAACCATTGAGAGTACGTTTGCAAACCATGTAGAGAGATTCTTTTAGACCCTGATTTTTCCTTCTCTTCATGCCTCTCTCCTAGAAGTCCTAAGAAATACATAGGTATTATTGAAGCTTCAATTCTTTTTATTTTTTATATTAATTTAATTAATTAATTTTACATTTGATTTGATTTTATATTATTTGATTTATTTTTCTACTTTTATTCAAAGTATTTTTTTTTAAATACATTGAATGGTATTATTGAAGCTTCAATCCTGCCCATCATGGTTGAATGGTAGCCTTTGTCGATAGTCTATGTCTCCTTGTATTGGGAATGAGGGCAATTTTATATAAAAGATTCCATAATGAAAGTTTCACCAACCAATAGATAACTTTATCGTGTTCTTTGGGTTTGAATTTTCTAATAAAATGATGGAAATTCATTGGATGGTAGAGTGGGTCTAGCTGCTACCTTCTTACAGTTGATTATTTTGCCTATTGAAGCTCTTGTTTTTTTTTTTTTATTATTATTGTTTTTTTAATTGTTTGAGCGATAACTTAAAATTTCATTCGTAGCATTGATCTTCAATTTAAAATCAAAATATTCTCAAACCAAAGAAAAACAAATTCTAATGCATAAAATATTGCCAACATAATTTGAAAGAAAAAAAGTTTGAAGATGAAATTCATATTACAAAAATTTATTGTTCCAATTGATAATCGAATAGAAGTAGTTAGCTATACACTATGAGAAGAGATCTCCCAAACTTATTGTGCAAAACGCCTTGGGCAGTGGAGGGCACTTAGCTGTAAGCTCGAAAGAAATTTTTTCCATTGTAGGCCGAGATTGGGGATTGGGATGCAAGCATGCAAGTGCAATTTTTATCATGTGGACAACGCCCTCTGCTGTTGCTTTTTCAGGGAGCGATATGCGGTGGTCTAACACCCTTCAATGGTGTATGTTGGGCAATCGGTGGCATCGACGATGATGACGAAGATCCTGGTGATAAGAGTGCTGAAATGAGATCGCCTGGGTGCCTTCCTGTCATCACCTCCATTGTTACCACTCCGAAGCTATAGACATCTCATTTTTCAGTCACCTTCATTGTGTAAGCTAGCTCTGCAAGAAAAAAAAAAAACTGATTATGCATGGTTTTTTATCAAATAATTAAAAGAAAATACTTTATAATAAAAGCTAAAAAAACACTATATATTATCTTCACTATTACACATTAGTAACTTGATGTTGAAATAAAACTACGCACCTGGAGCAGTATATCCAAAACTACCTGCAAATGAGGTCCAATTGGATGAGTCAGGCATCAACAGTCTAGCTGTGCCAAAGTCGGAGACGTGTGCTTCATATTCCAAGTCCAGAAGGATATTATTGCTGGTAATGTCTCGATGAATGATCGGAGGAGAGCAAGAATGGTGTAGATAGGATAAAGCTCCACCCATCCCTTTCACAACGTTTAGCCTTCTCATCCAATCGAACTCAATTGCTTGTTCCTCACTGGTTATAATCTTTCTCAAGCTTCCTCTTTCAATGAACTCATAAACCAAAAAAGAATGCTTTGCATGTGAGCAAAATCCATACATTTTCACAATATTTCGATGTCGAATATTTGCCAACACACAAACTTCCTTTTCAAAAGCTTTAAAATCGGACAACTTTTCTGTTTGTGACCGGTGAAGTTTCTTCACAGCAACCACCTGTTCTGTTGGCATCACTGCTTTATAAACAGTTTCATATCCTCCTTCGCCAATGCAGTAGTTGGAGTTGAATTCCTCTGTAGCTTCAATGATATTCTCATACAACTTCTTCCCATCATGGTCCAATATCATGAATATGTTTCGATCTTGTTCATTTTCTGGCTCAGCGTTTCTCTTCCTAGCTCTTTTGCAGAGAATGTATAAAGCTCCAAACACTAAAAGCAAGCTTCCTAAAAGAGGGAGTACAATCAAAATCACAAGCTTGTTGCTCTTTCTCTTAACAGTTTTGCTGCTTTTTGGAAGATTGCATGGCTTGAGACCACTGGCGTTGCCACATATACCCATATTATCCCTTAATGCCTCAAATGAAGCGTTGTGGAAGGCTTTGATATCGGGAATGGGGCCTTGTAGCTTATTGGATGATATATCCACAGTTGTTAAGCTTAACATGTCTTTGAAAGTGCTCGGAATCCGTCCAGAAAGCATGTTGTGAGAGACATTGAGAGTTTCCAACTTTTGCAGTTGCCCAAGTTGCCTCGGTATCTCTCGAGTCAGGAAATTGCAGCTAAGATCAAGATCTTGAAGAGAAAGTAGAAAGCCTATCTCACCTGGAATGCTTTCTCTAAATTTATTACCGCTGAGGTTCAGCAACAATAAATTCGAGCATTCCCCAAGTTGTTTTGGAATCAATCCACTCAGATTATTAGATGCTAAATTAAGGATTTGAAGATTGGAAAGCACCTTAATATCTAAGGGAATGGCACCTGAAAGATGGTTGTTGTTAAGGAGAAGCTCGTACAACAACTTCAAACCCCCTAAATCTTTTGGGATGGCTCCTTTTAACTGATTTGATGACAGATCTATCAAGTGCAATTGAGTAGCCTTCCCAAGCTCTGGTGGTATCTCACCAGAAACATTATTGTTTGAGATTTTAAAGCTTGTCAGGTTACAACAATCTCCCCATTTTGAAGAAAGCTCGCCATAAAAATTATTGGAACTCAAATCAATATAATCCAGATGTGGATGGACACCAAAAACCTCTGAAATATTTCCTGTTAACTGATTCCAATCAAGCCTCACTCGGTATAAACTAGTACAGTTTTTCAAGCTTTTCGGGATTGAACTGAGAAGTAGTTGTGGTTAACAGTAAAGATTTCCAATACTCCTCCATGGCATAAATTTACTGGCAAATGTCCCGTGAATTCGTTGATAGACAAAGACAATTGCTTCAAATGGGTGAGATTGTTCATCTCTGAGGGTAATGGGCCGTGAAATTTGTTGTCATGTAATCTCAAGTCCACAAGTGATTTAAGTTGTCCTATTTCAGAAGGAATACATCCAGATAAATTATTTTGAGTTAGATAAAGTTCAGTGAGCATTTTCATGTTACCAATAGAAGAAGGGATGGGACCAGAGAGTGAGTTCATTAAAAGACTAAGGATAGATAAATTTCTTAATTTTCCAATGGAATAAGGGATTCTACCGGTTAAAACATTACTTGACAAGTCAAGTTTATTGAGAGACTCTAGCAACCCAATTTCCTGAGAAATGGAACCAGAGAGTTTGTTATCCCAAAGATAGAGCTCAGATAGGCTTGTCAAGTTTCCAACAGAAAAAGGGATGGGACCAGAGAGTTGGTTACTAGAAAGACCAAGGTGAGACAAATTTCTTAATTTTCCAATGGAATAAGGGATTCTACCAGTTAAAACATTAATTGAAAAGTCAAGTTTATTGAGAGACTCTAGCAACCCAATTTCCTGAGGAATGGAACCAGAGAGTTTGTTATCCCAAAGATAGAGCTTAGATAGGCTTGTCAAGTTTCCAATAGAAGAAGGGATGGGACCAGAGAGCTGGTTCCTAGAAAGATCAAGGTGAGACAAATTTCTTAATTTTCCAATGGAATAAGGGATGGGACCAGAGAGCTGGTTCCTAGAAAGATCAAGGTGAGACAAATTTCTTAATTTTCCAATGGAATAAGGATTCTACCAGTTAAAACATTAATTGAAAAATCAAGTTTATTGAGAGACTCTAGCAACCCAATTTCCTGAGGAATGGAACCAGAGAGTTTGTTATCCCAAAGATAGAGCTCAGATAGGCTTGTCAAGTTTCCAACAGAAAAAGGGATGGGATCAGAGAGTTGGTTACTAGAAAGACCAAGGTGAGACAAATTTCTTAATTTTCCAATGGAATAAGGGATTCTACCAGTTAAAACATTACTTGACAAGTCAAGAAACAAAAGATTGAGGAAGGATGAGAAGTTTAAACCATAAAGCGTACCTCTCAAGCCAAAACTTTCAAGTGTCAAGTTTGTGACGCTTCCAGAATTGTCACAGGTGATTCCAATCAAGTTAATGCATGGGTTGATGCCGACCCAAGAGGAAAGGAGAGATTGGCTTTGGTTGTCAAGACTGGCTTTCCATTGGAGAAGAGCCTCAGCTTCTGTATTATTATTACCAAATGGTGAAGTTGGGGAGGAAGTGTGTTCAGCTAAAGCAAAGAAAGAAGAAGAGCTGAATATGTGAAGGAGCAAAAACAGGATGTGGAGAAAGAAGGAGAAGAATGGTTTGTTTAGTAAGGACGTTGTCATGGTGTGTTTTTCAAGAGACATAGGATATGGTTTGCTATGGTACTAGATCAGGCTTTTCCGTGGAGAGGTATTTGTAGGTAGGAAAACATGATTGGAATTGTTTTTTTTTTAAATCATTGATTATTACATATCTTCTCTAATTAAGTTGAAATTAACTAGGCTAGTGATAGTGCATAAAATCTGAATAAATAAATTTATTATTATTTTCAATCCCTCTGTAAAATGAATTAAACACTCACCCTGGCTTTAAAATAATTAATTAATCACTTGACCAATGTTGAGTATGCTTGATTGAATTTTTTTGTTGTAGAAGATATCCTCTTTTTTCTCATTAAATTTTCCATCTTATCTTTTTTTCCCTTTTACTATTTCATATAAAGAAATAAAATAAATTGAAAAGACCATGAAATGGAGAAAATGATGAAATTACAAATAGATTTAAAATCATAGGGATTATTTATTTATTTATTTTCAAAGATATTTCCAATAGGATTTAGAGTCTCTTAAGTAAGAGTATTTACAACAGTTTGGATGAGAAATTATGAAAAAGGAATCAATTGGAGAATGATCATAAATTTAGATTTAGAGATAGATTGAGAATTTTAGAGACACATTAGAGAATTTTAGTCTTAAAAAAATGGAGAAGATGAGTAATAATTTCTCAATATTTTTACTTATTAAATAAATGAGTAACGGTGAATAAATGAACTTAGTTTTTTCTGAATAATTATGGACAATTAACATATCCATAATATATATTGTGATTTAAAATTTTTAAACATATCGCTACTGAATTTAAAAATTTTAAAAATAAATGAGTAAGGAATAAGTAATAAAGCTACTGAATAAGTGAATTGAATTGTTCAATAAAACTATGATTGCTCTCGTGCTTGACACGGCTTACTAATTTCTGATAAAATTCCATCTCAACTTTCTTTCCCCTTTCCATATCATCGTTTGCGACATTAACTGGAAAGTCCTACGTTCACATGCACACTGCCTCTAATGTGTATACTATGAATGGATAAAGGTCTCTAAATGTCAAAGTCTTCTCACTTTTGCTTTCTCTCTAAATTCTAGTGCTTGACAAGCAGGCAGAAAAGTGAAATAGATAAACTATTTCCAACAGGAGATGAGGTTAATCGCTATGAAAGTACTCATGAGGGGTCATAGAGAATAATATAGCTTCTTTATGACCAATTGAGTATGAAAGTAAATAAAGGGTGATAAAAAAAAAAAAAAAAGAATTCTATGAAAGAAACTTTAATCTCGAAAGTTTTTCCACTGGAAAGCAATTTGATCACTAATCCAATACACACTTGTGGGTGTATCGCTTTGTAATTTCCAGCTCACCAACCCTTTCCATATTTTCCACTGAAAAGATTATGGAAAAGTGTATGTGAGAGACTCACCAAATTTCCCACTGAATAGAGATAATGGAGGGCTAAACTTCGAAGAAGAAATGGAGAAGACTATGGATCAGTACCCGTAGCAACCACGGGAACAAGTCAAACAAGTAAATTAATCACATTATAACTTTAACTGTATTTATGTGTTATTGGTTTGCTTTGTTATATTATTATTATCATGTATGAACCTAATAAATTAATCACATTATAACTTAGTCTCTTATTGTATGTTTGTTCTATTTATTCATTGAGTTGTGAAAAACTCATCATTTTATCATCTCAATCTTTTCAAGAAATATAGTGTTGTATTAGCTGATCCGATGCAAGTTATTAAGAGTAGGTTTTTGTCTATACTCTAAGCTGATACACCCAACACTCTTTCATGCGGGCTATGACATGTATATATGATGTAGTAATATAGAGTGATAGTAGATCTTTAGGACAATGTTTTTTTTTTTTAGTTCTAATAAAATTATGTTTAGTGAACACCCTCAATTTATAATATCATGAAATCTCAAACATTTCTTTACTTTGAATAGCATGTCTAAGATTATGAGGATTTTTTTTTTTTGAAATTTCAAAAAAGTTTCCTTTGTTTTTTTATGTTACCAAGTTATCAACTAGACTTCATTCAATCACAATACTCAAAACTTCCACTTTGATCCAACTATCTTGGATCATCCCATCTCATCAAATAATATTTCACATAAATATACTTCATTGTATTTTCCGAACCTTACATCATCAACAAATAACACATTAACTACAAACAATTATAAACTTAAAAGATTCATTTTGAACTAATTATTACATTAACATGCATTCATCTTCTAAACATGCATGATTATAATTACTAAATATTCTTTTTGAATAGTTTAATAATATTAGTTCCTTACTCATACATTTTAAATGTACAAGTACCAAAAGCAAAACATATTCAGGATATATATATATATATATATATATATATATATATATATATATATATATATATTACAATCTATATATAATATAAATTACATATAAAGCAAATATATTACATCCCACAAAATAAACAGATTCAAACACAAAGCCTATATTTAATGCTCCGCGTCACCTAGTGAAAAACCTGTATACATAACATTAATAAGAAATAAGGAAGATAACACATTAAATATGATAAAGCTATTATGTTCACAAGTCTTCAAATTATATCAAATTATTTTTCATCATCAACTTCATATATATCAACATTAATAACCCATTTATAATTTATTAATCCTATACTTATAGGACCTCTGTGACCAACACTCATTGCTTAATTTTTAATTTGGTAATTCATAAATTTTACCTCAAACCCGGCTAACTCTCTTAAATAGCCAACCCGGTAATTCCATACGAATTACCCAACGTCCGGCTATTCTCTATCAATAGCCAATATACCCGGTAATTCCATACGAATTACCCAACATCCGGCTATTCTCTATCAATAGCAAATATACCCGGTAATTCCATACCAACCGGTAATTCATACTAACCAACCGGTAATTCATACCAACTAACTAGTAATTCATACTAACCAACCGGTAATTCTATACTAACCGGTAATTCATACCAACTAACCAGTAATTCATACTAACCAACTAGTAATTAATTCATACTAACCAACCGGTAATTCATACTAACCAACCGGTAATTTTATACTAACCGGTAATTCATACTAATCAACAGGTAATTCTATACTAACCGGTAATTCATACTAACCAACCGGTAATTCAATTATAATAACAACAATTTATTCATCTACTTCTTTAATATCAACATGTCATAAACAACTCATAACTAATAATGAAACTTTGAATTTTAAAAGAAAGTGATGAATCACTTTCCGTCTGCTCGGGATGACCCAACTCCTCCTGCTTGATGCCCTGCTCCCGATACAACTCTTGAATCAATCAGATTGCACTACATTATTAATCCATTATCATTTCTCCTCCATGCCTAAATTTGAAGCATGTAATATATTTTATTTAATTGGGATTTATACCAAAATTTTCATTCATTTGTCACCTCTTTTTCAACATATAGTTTTAATCAATTTTCTTCTCTTAACTCACTTAAAGAATTCTCCCATGAACTTTTCCTACCATTTATTTATTTCTTCTTTTCACATTCTTATGATGTTTCTTCACTTGTTTATATTTTGAATACTTCAAATAAGATAAAGAACATTTCTCAAACATAAAACAATCAAAAGCTCGTTCCTATATTTCCTCATCCTTAATTACAAGTTCTTTTCTTCAAAATTATTCAATTTCTTTCTTAATTACTACTTACATTCACTATTTCTATACTATTCTATCTCAATTCCATCATGTTTACTATTTTTCTCAAAATCCTCAAATTCTCATAAGAACTATTGCTACCCAATTTTTGACCCATGTTTTTGATATATGTTAAAAAAAATCCAAAAATAGAGAAAAACAATGAAAATCCAAAAAATATGTTTTTTTAATATATTTTCGTCCTTTTAGCATTTTCAACGTCGTCTAAAAAAAAAAAAGAATTTAAATTTTTAAAAGATTTTCAAACGCGTTCGACTTTTCACGCGTCATTTTTAAAAACATTGATTTTCCTCGTTGAGTCGACGTTGATATTGCTCGTTTTCAAAAAATACAAAAAAATAAGAAAAATCAAAATTTACAAAAAGAAAGAAGTTGAGGGACCAAGTTGCAAAACTTGGCAACATTTTGGCCTATAAATAATGGTCTTTAACTCACACAAAAGGGGGGGGGGGCAATTTTGATATTTTTGAGGGGAGAGACAACACAAAAGAAAAACCCTAAAATCTACCTCTACCAAGCCGGCCGTCACACTGTTCCCCCCAACAACACATAGCTGCCTCCCCTCCCCGGTTTCATTTTTTTCGACCCAAACCAGGCCGGATTTCCTCCTCCTTAACCCAGCCACCGGTCATCAACACCAGGCCTTCATTTACCAGCTCTCCCAAAACCAGAGGCCACGGCTAATCTCTCCTCTCCGGCTATTTTTTTTTTATCCCCCCGCTGGAATTGTTTTGCTCCGACAGACTCGTCCCCCACCTTTCCCTCTGATTTTATTTCCTTCTTCTTCTCCCCCAGACCTCCCCTTTTGATTTTTTTTCCTCTCTTCTCCCCCAAGAGAACCCCTATGATTTATTTCCTTTCTTCCTCAGCCACCCGAAGAACCCAGCGGCGGCGCCGTCCCTCTCCATCCACGCTGCTTCCCCCGCCATCGATCTTCCTTCGACGGCGCCTCCTACGAAACCACAGTCCCGGTTCCCACAGAAAACAGCCGTTCCCCATCGCTGCAGACCTGCCGTCTCCTTCTTCAGCCGAACAGCGCCGTCCACGCTGTCAACACAGTGACCACCACCGACAGCTCCCGCCTCCGACAGAGCCACCGATTGAAGAAGGAAAGACGGGACGCCACGAAGAAGAGAAGACGGAGCAGATCTGGAGAAGAAGAAGGAAAACAGATCTGTAAAAAACAAAACTAAAACAACTGCCTTGTGTATCTTTGTGGTCTTTGCAGGTGACGGTGACTCCCACCGCCGGCGTGGGAAGACAGAGGGGAAGAAGACACCAGCCCCTGCTTTGTTTTGAGTTTCCAGCGGCGGCGCGTGAGCCCACGCGCCGCCAGTGGTGGTGGCGCGTTGGGTGACGCGCCGCTACTGGTCCTGTGGGTGGTAGAAGGGCAATGCTGCAATTTATGGAGTTTAGGGACTATTTGTAATTTGTAAATTATGTAATGTAATTTTTATTTAGTTTGATTTGTTTTTATTATTTGTAATGTGAACAAAAAGAAAAGAAAAAAGAAAAGAAAAGAAACAAAAAAATAGTGAAAGTGAATGTGGGTGTTTGTATTTGTTTTATTTTTTAATATATTTTTAATGATAAAATTGCAAATATTAAAGAAGAATTTAATATTTTGATCGGATCACGGTTAAGAATTATTAACTTATACGTAAGTGATATTTCTAATTTCCGATGAAAAGACAATTATTAAAACTTCTTTAACACGTCAAATCACGAAGCAGCTTACCTCAGGTAGGGTGCGTTAGGGGTGCTAATACCTTCCCTAACCACAACCAGTCCCTTACCGCGAATCTCTGACAAGACCAGTACATCCGGTTTCCTAGTAGCCCGAATCAATTACTAGGTGGCGACTCCAACGAACCAAATTCAAACAACGCAACAACGAGAAAATCGCCAGCCGATGCCGCCGCTGATGTTTTTTTTGGGGTGCGACAGAATGGCGACTCCACTGGGGAAGGTACTGTTTCTGACATTATTGGACTAAGCTTTGTGTATTTGATGTGTTTAAGTTTTTTGCATTTTTATCTTTTTGTTAATTTTTTTCCATGCATTTTATAGAATTGTTCATGCATCACCTGTATTTATTTTTGAAAGCACACACAAGCTTCTAGGTTAGGTGGGGAACTAGCGATCTGCCCTAAGACTATTGGTCAGGGTTCAGATGCGTGAAACACCCAACTCATATCTGAGTGCCTGCTTGGTAATGGTGGGTATACGTGCCTTAACCATTCCTTGCAACGCCCCCATACTGTCTTTACGAAGAACGTCACTGGGCAGATATGAGACCCTTTTGAGACCAGATAGAAAACCTACCCATGTTCACATAATGAATAGAACCTGTCCTTAGGTTGTATGTGCTATCTTTTTTGCATAAGGGCAAACCCTTCTTGAAGCATCTTGAACTCAAGACTTGTGGGTGACACATTGGCCGTTGCTCCGAAAATTTTCATTGTAGAGTTTGGGCAAAAATCACGATTCTTGTCCATCATACAAGAGTTACGACCATATTGTCACCTCTCGAAGGGTGAGTTCATCATATAGATTACATGTTCATACATTTATCATGCATGTACCGGGCTGAAAGGTAGGTCCCCCACACAAGCTGTGCTGCACGTGATTGGAGAAAAATGATGGAGGTGAAGAAAGGTGTCAGATAGAGGCTCATTATCAGATTAAGGTTGAGAGCATTAAATGTGAAGTAGCTAGACTCAGATCTGCTCGAACAAGTGTTGAACATCAAATGGAAAGAGAATATCTGCACAGTCTTCTGTGGGAACACTGCTTGTTCACATCTAATTGAAGCTGTATCTCTCCTTTTTCGTCATGAACAAAAGCAACAACGCCTTCAGTCATCAACTAATGACAACTCTGGTTCTTATCCAGTTGCATTGTTAAATGTTCATCGCCTCCACATCATCTAATGGAACCAAACAACTACCGGTCTCCTGTACATGGTGCATTAATCTGCTTTGAAGTTACCCCGATTACGAGCTCAATTCCAGTTCAGCAGCACAAGATGGTCTGAAAAACCATGATTGAACACTGAACTTCAATGTGGCAGAGCTCTCTCTACAAAAATCAATTTATGGCTCTGCAAATTGGGAAGGCAAGAGGGGATTTATAAGTTGCATATGCTACAAATATTTCTCTCATCAGTTTCAGCACGAAGACCTCTTAGTAGGTTGAAGAGCCAGACCTGGTCTGAAAAATATGAGCAGACATCAAACTTCAACGTAGCAAAGCTCACTCAGCAGGAATCTGTTTGTGGATCCGCAAGTGGGAAGTCCAAGAAGGAATACAGTAGTTTCAGGTCATCTATGATTTTCCTCCAACAGTGTCAGTATTAAAACGCAAAAGTAGAGAAAAGAGACATGCCTAGACTGAAAAACATGAAGAATACTGAAACTTCAACAGAGCAGGACTTCCTCTATAGGTGTTTGTTTGCTGCACTGTCAGTGAGAAATCGAAGAGGGGACAAAGGAGTTTTAGATTCATCAGGTGCTCTTCCAATAGAGACAATGTGTGATTCCACACGTCGGTAGTGGCGATACTACAAGTTTCTGGGCGCTGCCAAGATTACCAAGCTGTTAGAAAGTTTTCTAACAATCCTCAACCAACCATAGCAACATTGGAAGATTGAAATAATGTTGTGAGGATTTGCCGAAGAATTGAACAAGCTATGAAGAGAAGAAAGATTGAAGGATCTGCCATGGATTCTAGAACAATGATGAGAGGTGAATCAGGAGATGACTTTGACGGTGTGAGCCCTTAATTATGTGGTATAGCCAGGTCTCACGGTAGCATCAATTGCTCAAATATCTTTGCCAAGATGGGACATTCCTCTGCCATTTAAGTTTGTCGACCAGCATCTGCCAGATTCCAGAATTTTGCTTGACTCCGACAAATCCTATGCAACCACCATTTTCTAGGTGGTTTAATCCAGACAAGAGATGTGATGTCATGATGGGGTCCTCAACCATTTCAATTGAGCAATTTCAAGAATTGCAAGAATTGAGTTTGAAAGTTGGTGAGCAAGAGACAAGTGGAGTCGGTGAAGGAGGGTGTCATTGGCTATATTGCCCCCCGAACATCTTCAGAATGACATGTTGATCGAAAGTGCTTGACAAAACGCAAATATTGCCAGAAAAGCTGATTCAAGAATGGTGATGAACAGTCAATCATATTGTTTTGGAATTCTGCATTTTGTTTTGGGATCACCTCTCATCCTTCAACGAAACATGCCTTGCTTTTGTCTCTTTGTTGTTTTGAAATCAACAGATGTTTAGCATTTTATTCTGACAAAATATTTTGATCAAACTCCAACATGCGATAAAGGTTAATCAATCCGGAAGATTAAAAGTGTTTTGATTACAGAAATGACTCTATGCTTGAAAATGACATGAGGTGACCAAACAATTTTGAACTCATACCTTTTGAAACTGAACCACACATCATATAGCTAAGTTTTAGCAGTATGCATAATGACATGTAGTGGATTCAATAGTTATGGACTCGTGAATCATGATTCTTACAAGTCAAATCATTACACTAGATGAGGTCAAAATTTATCGGTTCTAACCGACCTTGCTTGAAATGAGAAAAGGCCATCTTTGATATCCTTCACTTTCTAAAATTATATCCCTTGTAGTCCCATTTTGAGCTTGGTGAATATTTTCTTTCAAAAAAACCCTGACTAGGATCACACCCCACACTGGGGGCAAATGAGAAATATTTTGGAGACACTGATAAAATCAATGGATCAAAGAAAAGCTTAGAACAAAAGTCCAATGTTTGAGAAAGGGCTAGAAGAAGAAAATCCATAGATTGAGGGCCATCCAAGAAAAACTTTGAGGAAGGCTATGCAAAAAAAAAATGTAAAGAAAGGAAAGGAAAGAAAATGCCTATCAATTCTAAGAGAGGCAAGACAGTTTTCAATTGAGAAAAGACAGCAAATGCCAAAAGTCAACACTAGAAAAATCGATGCTTCATATCTTTTGGTGTGTCTTGGATAGAGCCTCTAATGTCTTCAAAAATAATTAGATTAGTTTATTCATCAAAGAAAAGTTGGATTTGCATTATGACCTATGTTAAGAGAATTCTGATATTTGAAGATTAACAAGGTTATATGTCACTCTCGCTACAATGACGACAAGAGAAAGAGAATCGATGAATAGTTAATGTTGGTCCTAGGTCGTTGAAACCCTCAAACACCTTTTGAGCCTATGGAATTCCTTTCTTTCATAGCCATGAACCATAGCCTGCATTACGTGCTTTTAAAAAGCCCTTTTTAATCAAGCAAGCAATCTGAACCAATAAATGGCGATCTCAAAACTTGAAGAGTTTTTCTATAAGAGTCGTGGCTTCATTGAATTAGGCTACTGGTTATTATGCATGCTGATAAAATAAATACTGAGAAAAGAAACAACCTTTCTTTATCAAGCCTGAGCATCTAGTCATTTGAAATTCACAAAAATATCACCTCACCATAAACCATCAAAAGATATACCCAAAATCAGAGTTTAAAGTGGACACAAAGAACCATGAAAAAGTCATTTTAAATCTTACAACGGGTCATTTCTGTTTTCAAAATACAAGACAATCAAAGGACTGCATTGAATAGTGTGTTGGGTCTTTGACCAAAGGAGCTCGAATTTCAAAAATAACTTTTCAAAAACTGATATCTCTCTGATTTCATTTCAACAATTATACTTGAATAGACATGATCGTTGAAATGTTGAGATTTGATTCCAGAACAAGAAAGATTTTCAAACAAGAACATCAATTGAGTTTGCAAAATTCTTGACAAAAATGACATCAACATTTCTCGACACTCCTTGAAACGTTGACCACCTGGGGGCAATACAGTGGACCTTAAGAAGGAAAGCAAACAGTATCCAGATCAGCTGGGGGCAAAGAAAGAATCCGATGATGAGTCGTCAAAGTTATGTTTAGCATCTGACAATGACAAAGAAAAACCTTCTTGAGTATAAACCGATGAATGAACCTTCAGATCATACTGAGGCCAATGTTGTTCAAAGACAATCCATGATCTAGTGCACTTCAGCAGCAATTGTTGAGCAACGCTGCACTAGAAAGATATTTTCATATCTTCATCTTAGGTTACTTTGTAAAACATGGATATGACTCCGGACAGATGTTATCGGGTGAGTGCATTTGGATGAACATCGAACATATGCATACCACCAAGATTTACGATGAGACCATCATTTTTCTTGGGTAGGTCACCCATACAATGAGAACATTTTTTACACATTCTTTTGTTTTGGTTAAATGAGGTCGCCAGATGGGATCTCATGTAGCTTTGGTTAAAGGGAATCGCCAGATGGGATTTCAGGTTAACCGAGTTACACATATGTTCGTTCCAGTTGAATGAGGTCTCCAGATGGGATCTCATGTAGCTTTGGTTAAAGGAAATCGCCAGATGGGATTTCAGGTTAACCGAGTTACACATATTTTCGTGCCAGTCGAGAGGTCGCCAGATGGGATCTCAGGTAAACCCAATTAAAAGGGCAGGTCGCCCGTGAAAATAGACCAGTGTGAGAGTGTGGGTCGGTCGCCCGTGAAAATAGACTAGAGTGAGTTTGGGTGGGTCGGTCGCCCGTGAAAATAGACCAGAGTGAGTATGTGTGGGCAGGTCGCCCGTGAAAATAGATAAGTGTGAGTGTGTGGGCAGGTTGCCCAAGATAATGAAATCATTTTCCTTTTGTTTTCTTTACAAAGCTTACTATGCAAAATTTTGAGGATTTTCGCTTCGTAAGCATTGTAAAGAGGGGGCATCTATTGCTACCCAATTTTTGACCCATGTTTTTGATATATGTTAAAAAAAAATCCAAAAATAGAGAAAAATAATGAAAATCCAAAAAATATGTTTTTTTAATATATTTTTGTCCTTTTAGCATTTTCAACGTCGTCTAAAAAAAAAGAATTTAAATTTTTAAAAGATTTTCAAACGCGTTCGACTTTTCACGCGTCATTTTTAAAAACATTGATTTTCCTCGTTGAGTCGACGTTGATATTGCTCGTTTTCAAAAAATACAAAAAAATAAGAAAAATCAAAATTTACAAAAAGAAAGAAGTTGAGGGACCAAGTTGCAAAACTTGGCAACATTTTGGCCTATAAATACTGGTCTTTAACTCACACAAAAGGGGGGGGGGCAATTTTGATATTTTTGAGGGGAGAGACAACACAAAAGAAAAACCCTAAAATCTACCTCTACCAAGCCAGCCGTCACACTGTTCCCCCCTCTTCGTTTGGCTTTTCCAGCCAACAACACATAGCTGCCTCCCCTCCCCGGTTTCATTTTTTTCGACCCAAACCAGGCCGGATTTCCTCCTCCTTAACCCAGCCACCGGTCATCAACACCAGGCCTTCATTTACCAGCTCTCCCAAAACCAAAGGCCACGGCTAATCTCTCCTCTCCGGCTATTTTTTTTTTATCCCCCCGCTGGAATTGTTTTGCTCCGACAGACTCGTCCCCCACCTTTCCCTCTGATTTTATTTCCTTCTTCTTCTCCCCCAGACCTCCCCTTTTGATTTTATTTCCTCTCTTCTCCCCCAAGAGAACCCCTATAATTTATTTCCTTTCTTCCTCAGCCACCCGAAGAACCCAACGGCGGCGCCGTCCCTCTCCATCCACGCTGCTTACCCCGCCATCGATCTTCCTTCGACGGCGCCTCCTACGAAACCACAGTCCCGGTGCCCACAGAAAACAGCCGTTCCCCATCGCTGCAGACCCGCCGTCTCCTTCTTCAGCCAAACAGCGTCGTCCACGCTGTCAACACAGTGACCACCACCGACAGCTCCCGCCTCCGATAGAGCCACCGATTGAAGAAGGAAAGACGGACGCCACGAAGAAGAAAGAAGACCGGGAGCAGATCTGGAGAAGAAGAAGGAAAACAGATCTGTAAAAAACAAAACTAAAACCAACTGCCTTGTGTATCTTTGTGGTCTTTGCAGGTGACGGTGACTCCCACCGCCGGCGTGGGAAGACAGAGGGGAAGAAGACACCAGCCCCCTGCTTTTTTTTGAGTTTCCAGTGGCGGCGCGTGAGCCCACGCGCCGCCAGTGGTGGTGGCGCGTTGGGTGACGCGCCGCTACTGGTCCTGTGGGTGGCAGAAGGGCAATGCTGCAATTTCTGGAGTTTAGGGACTATTTTGTAATTTTGTAAATTATGTAATGTAATTTTTATTTAGTTTGATTTGTTTTTATTATTTGTAATGTGGATGTAACAAAAAGAAAAGAAAAGAAACAAAAATAATACAGTAAAAGTGAATGTGGGTGTTTGTATTTGTTTTATTTTTTAAATATATTTCTTAATGATAAAATTGCAGATATTAAAGAAGAATTTAATATTTTGATTGGATCACGGTTAATAGTTATTAACTTATACGTAAGTGATATTTCTAATTTCCGATGAAAAGACAATTATTAAAACTTCTTTAACACGTCAAAAAAATAATAATCACCAAGCAGCTTACCTCAGGTAGGGTGCGTTAGGGGTGCTAATACCTTCCCTAACCACAACCAGTCCCTTACCCGCGAATCTCTGACAAGACCAGTACATCCGGTTTCCTAGTAGCCCGCAATCAATTACTAGGTGGCGAATCCAACGAACCAAATTCAAACATTACGCAACAACAACGAGAAAGATCGCCAGCCGATGCCGCGCGCTGATTTTTTTTTTTTGGGGTGCGACAAGAACCCTAATTTAAAAAAAATCAAGATTATGAGAAATTAAATCAAATTTAATTGTCATTGTTTGATAACTTATTCAAATAAACCCAAAAACACTTCATTCAAGTAAGAATCTAAACTTTTCATGTTTACTGATCTAAGTTCTCCCAACTTTTCTTCTCCTCCTAGTGTGGCCAGCCCTCCTCACCTTTCTTATATCTTCCTTCACTTGATTCTTCCTTAATTTAATGTTCCAAGTCTTTCAATCTTACAAGTTTCAAAGCTCTCTCTCACTTTTTCTTGTTTCTCTCTTAACTTCTCACGTTCTTCTCTTATTTTCTTTCCCCATTTGTTACTGCCCAGTCGGCACTTCATAATAGAAAAGGGGTGGCCTTGTTTATTTTTAATGGAAAATTACTATTTTACCCTTATTGAGTCTTTTTGCTTCCATTTGATGGTCTTTATTCTTTGATAGAACTACCGAGCTCCGTTCATCCTAAAATTTTAACCAGATTTTATTCAATATATTTTAAGATTCCTCGTAAAATTTCAGCTCAATCTGATGGTTGGATTTAAAATTACATCTAATAACGTAAAACTAGTCAAATTGTGATTTTTCGTCAAATTTCTGAATTTCTCTAAAAATTCTGAAATTTTAACCCAAGTTAAGGAATTATATTAAAAGGCTCCACATAAATTTTTAGAATTTTCCAATAACCCGATCGAGAGTTACAAATTTGTTTCTTTTTGTTTTACATGAAACTAGTCAATTTATAATTTTTGACAAGGGGTTTTATATTTAGGGTCTTGACAGCACAGACATTGGAATGGGAGATTGCAAAACAGAGCTAGTTGTAATGAAGATTATTGCGATGTGTTTCTATACAAAACGGAAAAATAAGAAATATTGACGATCCAGTTCTTTGACCAAAAGTAGACAAAGAAAGATGGTGCAAAGATTGAATGGGGTGTCTAATATATGCCATTGGAGACTAAGGAGAAGGGGACCTAGTTTTTCTTAGCTTTGTCCTGTCATTTTTGTTTAACCTACACAGCGAATATACATAATGGCTAAATGAGCTAATCTACAACGAATTCCTCGTTAAATTACTCTCTGTAACTGACAGAGGGCTAAAAAATGGCATTCTTCACATATACACCAATAAAAAAAACAATCATAGACGACTATGCAACCTCTGGTTAGACAATCTATGACGGACCGGGGAGACGCTCTCCCCTTTGGAGATGAAACAACAGCTGCCTGTTGGAAGTGATGACATAGCCAGAAGATTGCTTAACTGCAATTCCATTCTGAGGTTTGGTGTTCAAGGAAAAGAATGATTATCACACGGAAATTCCTGCTGTATTTTCCTTCAGTCTCAACTGCTAGAGCAGCAGCCACGGACGGGGGCAGATGTCTTAGGTTTTCAGTTGGCTTTCCATCACTTTCTGATACAGTGGGCGGCACTGTTGCGAATAGGACTCAACATCCTTAAGGGTTAACAAAGGCTGATCCTGATTCTTCGTGTTCCCACTTATGAATGAACTGGTGCTTCTACTTCTGTTCAGTTTATATTGTCAAGTATGTTTTGGTGTTTGCTGAGAAATAATATAAGAGAATGGAAGAATGTTTTGTGTAGTTTATTGTTGTAACCCATTTTTGGGTCCCCACACAAAAAATAATAAATACAAAAAAAAAAAGACCAAAACAATGCCGTTTTGACAGCACTGTGGGTCTTCTTCTTCCCCTGGACGCGCGAGGCAGGGGAAGAAGAAGATTTTCTTCCCCACTTTTCGCCTAATTTCTTTCCCGGCTTTGGCGCAATAAGATGCCCACAATTCAGCCACTTGCATACTTTTAAAGGATAGTGGAGGGGCGGCGGCCTCCCTTGTTTTCCTATAAATACAGGGGGGTGGCCGAGAAAAAAAAAAAAACCCGAGAGAGACGGGAGGAGGAAGAAGAGGAGACAAAAAGAGCAGAGGAGAATAGAAGAGAGAGAAGGGAATAGAAGAAAAAACCAAAAGAAGAAGAAGAAGCAACAGCAGAGAAGAAAACGAAAAAAACAAGGAGAGAGAGAAGGAA
Organism: Populus tremula; assembly: GCA_964019445.1. Taxonomy (NCBI): domain Eukaryota; kingdom Viridiplantae; phylum Streptophyta; class Magnoliopsida; order Malpighiales; family Salicaceae; genus Populus; species Populus tremula. The sequence goes on along the minus strand of CAXHTJ010000853.1, from coordinate 4,554 downwards.
AACGCAGAGCCACCGCCGGCCACCCCACTGTCAGCGCCGCTTCCTGTTGCCACCAGCAGCTCCGCCATCGACGACAGCCACCACAGGTCAGCCCTTAACCCCTTATCTCGTTTTACTGTTCATCTTCTTGCATGCAGAACGTGCACTGTGCACGTTCTGCAAGCCATGAATTAATTACCCGGTTACTGTGCGCACAGTAACCAGCCCATTTGGGCCTGGGCTGGGACGTCAGCCAGCCCATGTAAATGGGCCAGGTTTGGCCTAGCCCATGCAATTGGGCCTGATCCGGCCCATTTTTTTTAAAAAAGAAAAAAATACTTTTTGTTTTTTTTAAAAAATATTTATGATGTTCCCACTTTTGATTTATGTTATTTTTATTAATATCGGGTAGTATTTTTATGTCGTAAAAATACAAATCTGGTATTAAAATACCCGGTTTTTGTCACAAACTTCCAAAAATACAAAAAATTGAAAAAAATGTTTTTGTGCATACGACCAAGTGTCTCAAAGCTAAAAAATCATATTATATTTTTCATACACTAAAAAAACAATGTTTTAGCATGCATTTTGGATTTAACCAGTTTATTAAAGTCAAGAGAATATTGACCAAAATTTCAAAAACAACAAAAATTTTATTTTGTTTGTCTCTTAGTATCAGGGGTATGACATTACACGTAATGCATATTATGGATATTTAATTCTTTTTTTTTTTCGGACAATAGAACCCGGGGTATGACATTACATGTAATGCGTATTCTGAACAATAAGAAACCACAACACGACCTTAGATTTTATCAGATATTAAAACAATGCAGCCTAGCTTAGGTAGGGCGTACTTGGGGTGCTAATACCTTCCCTTTACGCAACCAGTCTCCGTACCCCATCTCTGAGACTAGTTAGGGTTCCTAGCAACCAGAATACTAGGTGGCGACTCCCAGTCCATATTTTCACTTGTAGAGACAAGAATTCCTTGTCTCTCTCTATTTTCCAGGAATAAATAAATATTTCATTTTTGTTATTCCTTGAGGGTGGACGATCGCCGCGCCGCCGCACACGTGCGACATTTATTAACGTAACTGAAGACCATATATATAGCCTTTTATAGAGATTGAAAACAGAAGCTAAAAACGGAAATCAAAACAGAATAACAAAATCCTAAACAATAGGAATTATTCAAGGCTAGAAATCAGCTAAGTCTTAAAGACTTGTTCAACTAGAAACAAACTCTAACATCCTCTCTTAAACTATGTGCTAGTAAAAGCACTTAGTTTATGCCTGGAAATGTGCAGACCCCCATCAGACTTCTTAATTTTATGAACACATCCAGTTTCAAAGACTTGGTCATTGTGTCTGCTATTTGCTCTTGTGTATAACAGTGAACCATCTTAACAACACCATTTTTAGTGAGCTCAAGGAGGAAATGAAATCTGATGTCTATATGTTTGCTTCGGCCATGTAGAACAAGATTCTTTGACAGCTCAATAGTTGAACTATTGTCACAGTAAATAGTTGTGCCATCACTTTGAAGTAGACTGAAGCTTCCTGACACGACCAAAAGATTGATGTCTTCTCCCAAGTGCAGGAGTGTCGAAGTAATAAATAACCCGGCAAGACCGGGGTCGAACCATAGAGAGGTTAATTGTATAAATTATAAATAACAAGACAACAACAATAACAACAACAACAATAATAACAATAATAGTAATAGTAATAGTAATAGTAATAGTAATAATAATAATAATAATAATAATAATAATAATAATAATAATACTCAGTACGTGGCGTTGTTATACCTGAGAATGATCGAAAAGATCGGGTCATAGGTTTCCAGCCTATATACTGAGTTTATGAAAAGATCAAAGGGATATATTATATAATATAAATAGAATGTAAATAATAATAATAGTAGTAGTAGTAGTAGTAGTAATAAAAGAAGAAGAAGATGAAGAAATTAATGAGAACTTTGAGATGAAAGATTAATGCAAGGATTAAACAACGATAAAAACAAATGTCAAGGTTAGAGGATCCACTAATGATACTTCAAACAAGTATAGTATAAACTCTTATTCTCAATTGGAAACCACACATAAAGGAAGTTCCAATCAGATTATAAATTGTTAACATGATTACATTATTTATCTTATTCGAATAAAGCTAATACTTGTAAATGTTGGCAGGCATTCATGATTATAACTTATGTTAACAACAAATCAAGTTCCTTTCATAGCTCAGGTGTCGGTTATACCATACAGTATGGGCTATGAAAGTACCAAGTATTTGTTGTACCAAGTGTTATACAACATAAATCTAGATTAACCATTTAACAAGCAAAGTATTAAAAGTGAACAAGATAACAAATATAAAACATGTTAGTATCCAACATTAAGGTCCATGTTAAGTTTATATTATACTTATTCTTACACCATTAGTGTACCTTTTCACCTTGACATAATTAACTTAGCTAAACATAATGAAAGAAAGATACATAAATGAACAAGATAAGAACATAAATGAGAAAGAAGTTAACTAAGTAAAGGAAAGGAAATGAAGTGCATAAACTTGATATTAATGAAAGCAAAACATAAGCAATACAAAGAGAGAAAGCAAGAGCATGATCTTGATCTGGAAACCAAGATGCCTCAATACATGGTAAATGCCTCCTTTTATAGACCAAAATTTGGAACTATTGATTTGTTGACTAATTGATGAGTGGGTGGCCACATCTTGACTTGGTGACAATCCTTATCTTCTTTTCTGAACAAGACGTCATTTATAACATCATAATTTGCCCAGAATCCTCAGGAATGTTCCAGGAAATTGTCTCAGCTTTCCAACAAAAAAAAGATGAGGTCATTTGGACTTCTAGAACTCAAGATATGGGCTGAACACTAAATAGTGTCTGGGCTGCAGGACAGCTTCGGACTTCTTCGTTGTTCCAAATTTGGACTTCAAAACGGCCTTTTAGATCTTGGTTCCATGAAAGTGTAGGCCTATGTCTTACTTTCCATCCATATAAAATGGACCTAAATCCGAGATCTAGAGCTCCAGATATGATCTAATTACCGAATAGTGTTCCAGTTTGGACTGCACACCAACATCTCTTTTTAAGCTTCACCCTTCTTTATCTTCAAAATTTCAATAGTTGAATTCATCAATCAATCCTTTGACTTATGATAAGCCTGCATTTAAGATGAACATTTACCATATATTAAGGCATTTTATAGTATCACACTTGTTATTATAAAACATGCTTTAGTTAAGGAGTTATTGATACTTCAAGTGCAAAATGATGATATAAAACCTTAATAAACATGCACTTTTAAGTACTAATCACACCCCCCAACCAGCTTATTACTAGTCCCTAGTAATCAAAGCGTTAAAATAGAAAAATAATTTGCAAGTTCCACAAAGCAAGGCATTCATCATTCAACTTCCATTAATCTATCCAGATAAACAAACTCTCATTAAATTTATATTTATCTTCATACTTCTTAAACAAGATATTAATAAACCTTCTTTTATGTGCTCAATGTATGAAAACATAGATGATGGGGCTTTTGTTGGAAGAAAACAATATTATGTTCAATGTTTAAGGTTAACTTCCTTGGGTTGGATTATTATTTTCTTTTTTTTTTTTTTTTTTTTATATACATACAACTTAAAACACAATGTATCTTAACCCATGTAACGAGTTTTGGCTAATGACTCCCAGACCAGTTGGTCTTAGGGCATTAGGTGTTGAGACACCCCTACGAGCTTAGTAACTCGGGTTGCAGATACTGATACGTAGATAGTGCAATGTTTGATTCCCTTAAGCTTTTCTCCTAACCCATGTAACAAGCTGGGCCAATAGCTCCCAAGTCAGTTGACTTTAGGGTATAGGTGTTAAAACACCCCTTCGGGCTTAATTGCTTAGGTTAGGAGGCTACGAAACCAAACTTATCTATTTTTTTTTTTTATTATTTTTTCATATTTTTTTTTTTTTTTTTAATTATATACTATCCTTTCCCTTAGTTGTTACCTTTAACAAAAGAACATAATTAATGTAATAATCCAATGCAACCCACAATCATATGTTAAAGTGTGTGTGTGAAAATGAAGGTTTAAGAATACTTGTTAAATGAGTATATGAAGCAGAATCAAGTGATAACAATGCGAGAGTTTGTAAACCTGAATATTTCAAGAAGTATTATGATAGACCTTGGTAATGATACTTACTAAGATGCGTCTCTAGAGTCAATAAAATTTCCTCCTTACTCTGCCATCCTAATAAGATACTTACTAAGATGTCTCAAGAGTTAATAAAACTGACTCCATACTCTGCATCCTAATAACAATTTTGTCAAATGGTTTTAATAATAGCAAAAACAGTTAGTAAGTTTTTTTTTTTTAACTACTACCCTCTCCCCCCAACCAAAACGAGACATTGTCCTCAATGTCTAAGGTAGAAAGATAGAGTATAGAAGACATCACCTGAAACAGCGAACAATGACAAACCTGAAACACACTTAAACAAATATAAGAAGTAACAAAACAAAATAATATGCTATTAAT